>JARQOC010000006.1:255962505-256183183 GCA_033576535.1 Allobates femoralis
TCTTCTTCATGCTTTTTTTTTTGCATCTGTTTTCTGTTGTTATTTTTTCCCTTAATTCCAGACATTATTTTTCACATTGAAAGCTTGTTTCACGCACTATAGTGCTTCTGTATACTGCAGTGCATGAGACTTGTTTGTTCTTCACCAACACAGTCCATCAGACTCTGCTTACTTCAGAGTCTAACAGGCAACTGTACCCTGAGGTCATTACATGACGTTTGGTTGTGATAGCAACTATCGATACCTGCGGTGACGATCGTGGGAGTTGATGGGGTTACCTATCCAGTGGTTGATTGGTTCCAAAATCGACTGGGATTGATGCAGGGTGTTGGCTGTTATATACAGTCAACAGGCCTCTTAATGACCATCATGAAAAGACTCATATGCAGACATTAATGAATTAAGACTGTTTAGAAAATGTGCAGGATTAGTAAATCTGCCTAATAAATTTGGTCGTTGTGTTTGTGTTACAGATAGATCCAGTAACAGAACTACATTAAAGCGATGTACCAGTCCTCTGTATCCACAGAATTGTCCAGAAGAAAATGGCCTTGATTCACAGGATATTCAGGTAGATTGAGAAGAGGCGTTATGGCTTGTTCACACAAGCACATCAGGCAATAAAAATTGGAATGCACACTGACTTATGGAATTCAATAGAGCTACTCAGATGCCCGTTTTTCTCCTTCGCATCATTGGGGGACACAGAACCATGTGTGTGTGCTTTTCTGCCACTAGGAGATGACACTAAGTAAAGAAATAAATTTAGGTCCTCGTCCCTGCAGTACACACCCATCCATAGGCGTAGTTAGTTAGTTTTAACTTATTGTCCCACGGAGGCACATGCGGTCTGTATTGCAGACCGCAACCCACACTTTTTTATACCTTATTTTTACTTTTATTTTTTTCCTTTATTTTTTACTCTTCACCCTTTCCAGGCAACAGCTCCCCCTAGGGCACCACTCTCCTTAGAGCATGGGGGGCCCCAAGCCAGCGCACACCCCCGATGGAAGGGCAACGGATCCCCACAAAGGGCTCCGCCCTCCCTACTTCTCAGGGCCCGCAGCAGCGCATACCCTACTGCATCCCCCTGCAGGACAGTGGGATGTAATGAGCGTAAGTGCAGCACCTATCACCTCCTCCAATAGAGAAGCAGGTGATTGAGGCCATCGGCAGGCTGCCAGCCACATCACACAGATCCATCCCCAAGGGATCTGGTGCAGCAGCATCAGCAACTGCAGCTTCGGGCCACCATCCCCATCCAGCCGCGGCGACTCCATGCCAGGACGCACACCGCCGGTAGATTTGAGGTGCGCGCCCAGAGTATGGGGCTGAGGGGCTGGACCAAACCGCCGTGCCGCAGCCCTCCGTTGCCGCGGGCCCCCAGCGCCCCTCCCAGGAGCCTGCACTGCATTAGGCCCTGGTCTGGGCCTGCGGCTTAGCGCCGCCCACCCTAGCTACCATTAGCTGCCGCATTGCGTCACCGCCCTGTGTCATGGAGGCGGGCGCGATGACAAAGCCAGCCATACCTGCACATGATTGTCCACTGCGCATGCCAGTCGCGGACACAAAGCACGGCCCCCTCTATGACGCTGGACAAGGGGGCGATACTGCGCATGCCCCCCGAAGGAGCCAGCCAGTAAATACACATGCCACACTGCACCAACACGTTCACAGACCACGCCCCCACACCGGCGCGAAAGTTAAACAAAGACCGTGACTGGGCAGCAAGCACAGCTGAAGTCCAGGTAAAAGACACACCACATACTACTACCTGGGCCTCCCCTAGCTTCCCCTTTCTCTACCCAAAGGGTACACCATAAAGCCCACACTCAAACACAGGGCACATCTAACACACAGCCCTTTCTCCTGGTGCCTCACAAGCTCCACTGCCCAGCACGCAGCAATGACAAAGGAGGACACAGAATTCGGGTAAGCTCCCATAGGACACCCTCTCCCTGCACACTCCCACCACCCTGTCCAGTGTCGGCTCTTTTTGCCTTCAAGCAAGTACTCTATGGCAGATCTCAAACCCCCCCAAAAAAGAATAACTAAAACAATGCAGGGAGCAAGGCATCATGCACCAACTGCCAGACTGCGCTCCCATGGGGACACGCTTCACAACTTTGCCTAAATTGCGAACCCCAATGTCCCACTAAGCCTACCACTGACTCAGTACCCAGTAAGTCTGACATCCCTCCCTGGGCCCTGGCACTGACACAATGAGTGGAATATTAGTCCAAATGATGCAGTTGCTTCCCAGCGTCCAAGCAGCCAGTGACAACAAACGTCACCGCTCTCCCTCCGGCAGGCAACAGCTCCTGCCTACAGCCCCCTTGGCATCCAGAAGACGGACCCATACAAGCCCGTCCTGGGGAAGCTCGCCCACCACGTCACTCATAAGTGACACGTCTCGCTCCCCGTCACCCCAGTACCAGCCTGAGTCACTCTCCGAAGGAGAACTCTCAGAACCAGATGTGAGATGACAGACACCCAGGCAATGGTTGACAGCCTCATCTAGGCCATTAACAAAAGACTAAATGTCAACAGGTCATAAGCACTATGGTTAATGCTCATAAACCAACATCCTCCCGCATTTATCATCGCATCTGGAAGATTTTTCCAGTGGTGCAATGACCACAGCCATAATTCACTCTTCTTTTCCATGCCTGCAATCTTGGAGTTTCTTCAGACCGGCCTTAACTGTGGCCTAGCTCTCAGCTCCATCAAAGGTCAAATATTGGCCCTAAGCGTTCTGTTCCAACGCAGGATTGCTACCAAACCACAAGTAAAAACGTTCATCCAAGGGGTCTCGCACACGCGGCCCCCCTACAAGGCACCCGTAGCCGTCTGGGACCTAAACTTAGTCCTGGGCGCCCTACAGGACACCCCCTTCGAACCCCTGCACGAAGTATCCTTACTGCACCTCTCATGGAAAGTCGCTTTCCTAGTCGCAATCACCTCGATAAGGCGCGTGTCAGAGGTAGACGTATTATCCTGCTGCCCTCCCTTCATAGCCTGCAACAAGGATGAGGTTGTCCTCTGTCCAGCACCGTCCTTCTTGCCCAAGGTTGTGTCCCAGTTCCACCTCAATGTGGACATCATCCTACCATCACTTTGCCCAGCTCCAGTAACACCACTTCGAAAAGCAGCTCCATACCCTGGACTTAGTAAGGGCCCTCAGACGCTACATCTCATGAACAGCCTCGTTCCATAAAACTGAAATGCTGTTTGTCATCCCCAAAGGACCTAAGAAGGGGGTGCCGGCCTCGAAATCTACATTGGCAAGGTGGATTCACTCAGCAATCCATGAGTCCTACGCATCAAAAACAGACCAATCCCAGCAGGGATCAAGGCTCACTCAACTCGATCACTGAGCGCCTCATTGGCCACTCGTCACCACGCCTCGGCAACTCAGGTTTGCAAGGCCGCAACCTGGTCCAGCCTACATACCTTCACCAAATACTACAACATTCACACCCAGGCCTCTGCTGATGCAAGCCTAGGAGGACAAATCTTGCAAGTGGCAGTCGCGCATCTGTAAGCACCTGGCGAATGATGCTTGATCGCTGTTCAGCTAAACCCACCCAGGGACTGCATTAGAACGTCCCATGGTCCTGTGTCCCCGAATGATGCAAAGGAGAAACAGGCATTTTTGTGTACTCACCGTAAAATCCTTTTCTCAGAGTTTATCATTGGGGGACACAACACCCGCCATGTTAAATTTCATTACTATACACAGATCTTTGGCTTGTGCTTCTTGTACCTTTTCGCTCTATCGCCTTCTCCTGCTCCTTCTCCTGCTTTAGTACTAAACTAACTAACTACGCCTATGGATGGATGTATACTGCAGGAAGGAGAACCGAAAATTAATTCTTTACTCAGTGTCACCTCCTAGTGGTGGAAAAGAATACACCCATGGTCCTGTGTTCCCCAATGATGAACTCAGAGAAAAGGATTTTACGGTGAGTACACAAAAATCCCTGTTTTTCACATGCACTGTCTGTCTGAGAATAATTACATATTCTTTTCTGCATCTTGGATTAGGGTAGTCTATACAAGTGTATGAATGCGCAAAACAATTTAATTCCCCATATTGCATCCGAGTTTTACACATACATATGCAATATTAAAGTGAACCTGTCACCAGGTTTTTCCCATATAAACTGCAGCAGCCACCATCAGTAAGCCCTTATATGCAGTATTATAGAATGCTGTATGTAAGTCCCCAGGCCAATCTGCATAACACAAAGAGCTTTTATTATACACAATTACGTGGTCCGATCCTATGGGCATCACAGGTCTTTGTCCGGCGCCTCCTCTCTCTGCTTGTGATCGCTGTTCTTCTTCTCTGCTTTGAGTGGATGATACGTCCGACGTCAATCACATACAGTCTCCTCCATTTACTTCTCTCTGCACTGCTGAGGGCAGAGCAAAGTACTGTAGTACGAATGTGCGAGGAAAGTTCAAAGAGCACCCACACATGTGCACTAAAATAGTTTTCCCTCAGCAGGGCAGAGAGAAGTGCGCAGGAGCACAATTGGAGGGCATTGTGTGGATGACACAGGACGGGGAAGCGGGGAAGGAGGATGGCCATCGCAAGTAGAGCGGAGGTAACGGACCAAGACCAGTGATGTCCATCAGACTGCACCGCTCCCCAGGTAAGTACAATGAAAGCTATTTTTAAATTATGCAGATCGGCCTAGAGGATAATATAGAGCCTCTTAGGCTACGTTCACACGCCGCGCTTTTCTCGGCGCGCTTTCCCCAAGGCCATGTTAACTTGTAGCCTATGGGGAAAGCGTGCTGAAAAAAGTGGCAAGAATGATAATTCTATTTGCGCGGACGCTTTTGCAGTGAAAGTGCCCGCACAAAAATACGCGGCTGAACGGCTTTCAGCCAAAGCCATAGATTTTGCTGGAAGTCGTTTTCAGCTTTCTTTGGCACTGCTTTTACGCAAGCGCTCTAAATCGCCGAGTAAAAGCAGGAATACGCGGCTATTACTCCGTGTGTGAACGTAGCCTTAGAATGCAGAATAAGGGTACCTTTTCACGCGGCTACATTTCTAGGGTGGCTACAGGTAACTTACTGGTTGCAGTGAAATCATGGAGAGATTATTCCATTTGTACACAGCAACAAGATAGAACCTTGTCTCCATGATTTCACTGCAACCAGTAAGTTACCTGTAGCCACCCTAGAAATGTAGCCGCGTGTAAAGGTACCCTAAAGGTACCTTTACACGCCGCTACAACAGGATGGATACAACCCGCTACAGGCTACGATTGTAGCTTGTGTCGTCAATATAGCCCGTAGTAGCGGCGTGTGAAGACGGTAGGAGGCAGCCGGCAACAGATACATCTGTTTCCGAGCACTGCTCTGAGTCAGGTGGCTACAAAGCCGATTGCAGCGAGCTGTATCGGCGTGTAAAGAAGCTAAAGAAGGGATGTCTGGACACCAGGTGATGTACCTGGTATGTAGCTGGGGCGTGACACAGGCTCCGGGTTACCGCGCCCCTTCAGCGATCATTGGAGGAAGCTCCTGCATGACGATTGGTAGTCGCTGCATAGGGAGGCATATTTAAGGAGCTGACCAGTCACACTACACAATTGCTCGAGCGTCATGTATTAAACAGCCTCCTGCGATGCCTGCCCAATCATGGGTTTCTTGCTTTGTCCTATCAGCGTACGGACGTCTCGTAATCCACAATTGTGGCACGCCTATGTGCTGTCCCTGCTGCACCAGGTCCGCCCATATTAGCTTGTTGTAGCGGTGTGTAAATGAGGTAAGATGAGCTACAGATGGCTACTTGACACACCCGGCGATGTATCTCGCTATAGATGTAGCGTAGCGCAACTTGTGGCGGCGTGTAAAGGTGGTGCGTTTCCCGTTTGTAACCGTTTGGGCGTGCTCGTGCACGTGAAGTAGCGGATTGTATCCATCCTGTTGTAGCGGCGTGTAAAGGTACCTTTAGGGCTTATTGGTGGTTGCCACAGCCTATAGAGGAAAAACCTGGTGACAGGTTCGCGTTAACCTAGGAAACTGTATTTCACAGTGTACTTATTAAAATGTTGATGTAGAAATACAGATGTCACATGGACATACCCTATGGACACACAAATGACAATTCTGAGCTTTCTGGATAAAAATTGCACGATTCTTCATATGCCTGTCTGAACCTGGCCTTGGGCTCAATCAATACTGCATCTGTACCCATACAGTTAGCTAGGTATGTGCCAAACGTTGTGCACAGTTACTACTGATGCCAAAGCAACTATCCACCATCGTAACCCAGCGTAGGCATACTTGCCATTTCGGGTAACAGAAGTTAGTGAGCATGGCCCTTTTAGGTGGTGTGTGTGGCCTGGTATTTTCTCTTCCGGTGCATAAACATTGAGTTTTAAGCCCATGGGATCATTGAGTTCTTTATAATAGAAGGGTGGGACTGGGGTAAGTCCCACAGGCAGGGAAGCAAAGCCCTCTTGCATAATTAAAGCTTTATACTTGCGGCTTAGTTGGTGGGTATGATGCCCGTCTTGATGTGTGGGGCCCAAGACACTATGACGTGTCCAAATGATATTCTATTATGCAGCCCATAATCAGCTTTAAAGGGAACCTGTCAGCTACTTTATGCCCCAAAACCTATCACTACCTGTCTCTGCAGCTTTCTAGTACATCCTTAAGCATCTGTATCTGACCTAAATGTGTAATATAATGGTTGAAAAAACGCTTTTTAAAAATTACATCTTTCCCCAGTTGTGAGGCTTTATCTAGATGTGTGGGCGTTCTCTAAAACTCCATGCCCCCTCTCACTCTGTGGTTATTACGACCCAGTGGGCGTGATAGCCTAATTCTCTTTCGCACTCCCAGCATTTGAAATCTGTATGATGCTGCGGCGCGTCATTTCTGATCCTGTGTATTGTGGAGGAGTAATTGAGTGTATTTGCCGGCCTCAAAATGCACACTGATCTGGAGCTAGACAAGTACACTGAATACACCTTTACAATGCACAGGGCCAGAAATAATGCGCCACGGTGTCACAGCAGGAAGGAGCACACAGATTTCAAATGCTGGGATTGCACATGGAAATTAGGTTATGACACCCACCGGGGCGTGATAACCACAGAGTGGGGGGAACATGGACCCTTAGAGAACTCAAAACTCCCGCAGGTCTACATGACGCCTCATAACTGGGGGAAAATGTAAGTCATAAAAGCGTTTTTTCAACCATTATACTACACATTTAGGTCATATAGGGATGCTTAGGGATGTAAGTTGCAGGGACAGGTAATGATAGGTTTGGGGGCATAGAGCAGCTGACAGGTTGCCTTTAATTTTGTAAAGGGAGCTTTCCACTAACTGCTGGTCCGCGATACTACAAGTATGCCTCAGTATAAAGAAACATCTCTCTTAATGCGGGGAGGCGCTGTACTGCCAGCCTCTAAACTATACTACTTTGCAGCCCAGTTTTACCATTTTTGTAATGGAGGGATGGAAATTGCTTGGAGTCCTTGTGGAGATAAGGCCGGGTTACACGTAACGATGTTCCAGCGACCCGTCCAACGATCGAGATTGCTGGAACATCGCTATGTGATCTCTGGTGAGATGCCAGCCAGGCAGTTCTCACCAGCGATCACCCAGCTATGCGCCGACACCGGACTGTCGCTGTGATCGGTCTGGGTGTCGAGCGCACACTGGGTGCCGCTGGTCGTTGCCCCTGTCACACATGCCGATGCAGGCGTGACAGCGGCAGCCCAACGATTGAAAAATGGTCCTGGCCATTCCACAGCAATCAGCGAGCTCATCGCTGGTCATTGAGGCATGTCACACGCAGCGATGTCGCTGGCGAGGTCGCTGCAACGTCACAAAACCTGTGACGTTGCAGTGACATCGGTAGCGATGTCGCTGCGTGTAACCTGCCTATCTGTACCTACAATCCAAAGATCTCATACCCTGTTTCCCCGAAAGTAAGACCCCCCTGAAAGTAAGGCAGGGTAGGTGGGTGCCCAGGGTTTTCTAATGTAAGGCACCCCCCCGATTGTAAGGCTGCTTTCGGGGGGGTCGCGGGGAAATGTAAGGCCGCCTACGGGGGGGGTCGCGGGCCTCCCTTTAGGTTGCCGCAGGCTTACTGTACGCCGCCGTCCAGGCTCCTTCTCTCCCCCTGGTGCAGCCGCTGGTCCGGAGATCATGGGGTTAATCACAGCCTAACTTGCTGTGCCCCGCAGATCTCCGCCTAGCGCGACCTGTGATTGGCCGCCCAGCCCTGAGGAATCGTCACCCAGCACCGCAGAGGAAAACGAAAGTGATCCGGCGAAAACAGGTACCGTAATGACACGTGTGTACTGTATAAACATGGGTGTGTGTATATGTGTGTGTGTGTGTGTGTACTGTATGTGTATGGGTGGGTATGTGTGTGTACCGTATGTATGTGTGTGTGTGTGTGTGTGTGTACTGTATGTGTATGGGTGGGTATGTGTGTGTACCTGTATGTGTGTGTGTGTACTGTATGTGTATGGGTGGGTATGTGTGTGTACCGGTATGTGTGTGTGTGTACTGTATGTGTATGGGTGGGTATGTGTGTGTACCGGTATGTGTGTGTGTGTGTATACGGGAGTTGCGGTGAAAAAAAGAAGATGATGACATGGTTGTCCTGGAATAAATCTTGTTTTATGTTACGGTGTTACATATTGAGACTGTTCATTGTTTTGCATGTTATACATGGAAATACCGTAATGATACGGTACCGTATTACCAAGATATTCTTGATACATTTGTTTGATTATTTGTTTGACCATACTTTTCAGCCTGTTAATAAATGTTAAATTTTATTGTTAAAAAAAATTTGTCTTTTTTTTTTTTTTGCTAATGTAAGACCTCCCCCGAAAGTAAGACAGGGTGGGACTTTTGGAGGTAAAATTAATGTAAGACAGGGTCTTACTTTCGGGGAAACACGGTATTTACTACATGGGCTGCTTTGATCCTCCTCTACAAGGAAAGCCATGATTCTATGCTCAATACCCACTCCTCAGGCAGGCTCTTATGTTTTGGTCTATGGCACAGAGGTTTTCAGATCCGATTAATTGAATATAAAATCAATTAATTAGATCTGAAAACTGTGTAACGAAAAGGCAAAACGGTAAATTATGTTTTGTTTTGGACACCGCAACATTGTAATAAAATGCAGTAACAGGCGATTAAAACATCACTTCTATCCAAAAATGGTATTATTAGAAACGTTAGATTAAGATGCAAAAATTAAGCCATCACTTCACACAGCCTCAAATTCCGAAAAAGGAGAGCGCTACGGGTCACAGAAAATGGAGACAAAAGTGCAATTCTTTTTCATCAAAAACATTTGAATTTAATCTTCACCATGTAGATAACAGTAAAACTATACATGTTTGGTATTACGAACGCGTACCGACCTGAGGCATCATACTGACATGTCAGTTTTACCATATCGTGATTATGCTGAATAAAAAAAACAAATGTGTCATTGCACTTTTTTTTGCAGTTTCACAGAACATGGAATTTTTTTTCCTGTTCCAGTACACTATATGGTAAAATGAATGATGTCATTCAATGATACAATGATGTACAACTTGTCCCTCAGAAAAACAAGCCTCATATGGCTATAATGACGGAAAAATTAAAAAAAGTAATGACCTTTAGAAGAAGGAGAGGGAAAAACGAAAACTGAAAAATGGAAATTCGCCCAGGCCCTTATTTGGAAGGTGCCTTAGCAATGAGACACGTTGCGAATTGTCAGGTCCTCTTGCTTTGCCCAGTGTCCATGCCTTGCATCATCTGTATCTGTCCTTATCCTGCTGCACCATCTTGACCAACCTGCTGCCCCTTCATGTGCACCTGCATTCAGCTGTCCCGGCTGCCCCTACCCAGAGACTGTGTCTGTCAATTGGAGCTCGACCACTGGAGTCGGATGTTGTGATGCCGAGTTGCACCAGGCCTACCAGAATAAACCTAACGTCTCCATTTGAGGCTCTAGAGTAGACTCTGTAGTCGCTCAGGCTTGCTCCTCCAGGTGGCAATCGATGCTTCGACCCAGTGGGTCCACTCCTGGCCGCTTGCCCTGTGAGTGTTACGTCTATAAGGCCTTGTGCAGACACTGTGTTTTTTATGCATTTTTGGTGCAGATTTTCAAGGATCTTCATGCCTAACTTTACCCCAGCAAAGTCAGTGAAAATTCTGAGGTTTTGTGCATATGTTGCTTATGTTTTCTTTTGCAGGTTTGGTGCAGGAAAAATCTTCAGCATGTCAATTGTTGGTGCATTTCTGCAGCGTTTTTTGTTGATTGATCTCATTGTAATCATGAAAAAAAATGCTTAAAAAAACACAGGTGTGTTCACACAGTGCACTTTAGGTGCAGATTTGGTTCATTTTTCATAAAAAGAAAAAAAATCAAGCTTACTGAAATGTTCTGAAATGATTTCTGGCTAAAAGAAATTATTTTCAAGGTCTCTGTCTTTCTCTCTATCTCACTCTCTTTCTCTCTCTTTCAAATTCAATTCGAGTTCAAATGGGCTTTATTGGCAGGATTAAGTACATTGCATTGCCAAAACAAATGGTAAAAATAGGGAGACTGGGGTAGGGAAACATACAGAGGTCCAGGATATTTCAGGCACCTTTTAGAGGATAGGGGCATGTCCAGGGTGGGGCATGGAAGTCCACGACATATTAGGCTCTTGGTCGGGGAATGGGGACATGTCCAGGGTGGGGTATAGAAGTCCATGGCATATCAGGCTCTTAGTTGGGGGCTAGAGATGTGTCTAGGGTGGGGTGTAGAATTCCATGACATATTAGTCTCCTCTTAGTCTGTGGCAGGCACTGACATATTGTGCTGCTATGACCGCTGCACTTCCTCTTCCCCAGTAGTATCGGCAGTTTCTCTTCCTCCTCAGTGGAGGTCAAGTCTGGGAGGAGATCAGTCAGTCTCTTGAAGTGAGTGTCCCTCACTGTAGAGTATTTGGGGCACCTCAGCAAGAAGTGGGCCTTGTCCTCCATGGCCTCCTGGGGGCACTGTTGGCACAGTCTGCTCTCTCGGGGTTTGTAGTTCTGTCTGTGCCACCCAGGTTCAATGAATAGGCTTTGGGCGCTCAGTCTGCATTGCCTCAGGATCTGTTGCTCTTTGAGGTTTTCTAGTTTCTCTAGCTGTGGGGCCAGTTTGTATTTCCTCTGTAGATTCTGGTATATCGTCAGTTACTGTAATTTGTTTATGTTGCTGAGATATTCCTCTTTGCCTCTGTGTGCTATCTTCCAGATTCCGCCTAGTCAGGCCATGCACGTAGATGACTTGGTCAGGTTGGCTCTGTGTACTTTGTGTTGGGAGGCTTCCTGGGACTTCCTGATGTAGCATGGCTGTGTGATGGTTGGAGCTGGGACTACTGCTTTGTAGATGAGCCTTGAATGACTGCTTTCTTCTGGATTGCAAGGTGTAGTGGGAATCTGCTCTGATGTGCTCCAATAGACTTGGAGAAGATGCTTTCAGAACTGTAGGTGGAATATTTCAGTTGGCCCAGCATCCCACTTGACCAGCTTCGGTATGAGACTGGGTCCCAGACTTCATTGCCATACAGAAGGATTAAGGCAATGATGGAGTCAAAGATTTTTAGCCGGACGGTTACTGATGCCCTGAGATGGGACAATCGTCTTCTGATGGCATAAAAGGCTTTGAATGCCTTGTCTTTCAGTAACTCTATGGCTTGCTTGAAGCTCCCTGATTGTCTGAGTTCCAGGCCCAGGTAGGTGTACTTGTTGGTTTCTGTAAGTGGACAGTTGTCTATCATAAATGGAGGATGGCCAGCAGGTTTCTACTTTCTTTTCTGGACCACCATGATATTGGTTTTCTTCTGGTTGATTGGCACTGCCCATGTGCCTCTGAAAGTCTAATTTTCAGATGATCTTGGAGGCCTTTCTCAGTTGGTGACAACAGCACAATGTCATCAGCATAGAGCAGACATTTCCTTGAGCTTTGAAAGCTTACAAATATAATTTTTTGGTTAGCCAATAAAGGTATCACTCCTAGAATACTTTTTAAAAAATTTTGGGGGACTTAAGTATTTACATCGATTTCTCTGGCTAACACAGTACCAACAATATTATTTTGTATTGTACTTCATTGAAAGCTACAACTGGTCCCAAAAAGACAAGCCTTCATATGGCAATATAGATGGAAAAAATAAGTTATTACTCTTAGTTAAAGGGAAGGAAGCACAAAATCAAAAATTATCCCAGTCATGCAATCATTAAAAGTTTACTATTGCTATTAATAATGAGACTTTATATTTCTGGTGATACAGACTGAAGATTTGATTCATATTAAAGTTGAAGTTGTAGAGGAAGAAGAAGAGATTTATTTAATTGAAGATACTCACTGCAAGGAGGAGAATAGTCCTCAGAATATCAGTCTTGGTAAGTTATAATCTACTATATAATTGCCTAATCGTGTCTGTCTGTCCAGAAAATCGCGCGCCAGCGCTCATTGGTTGCCGCCAGCTGTAGCAACCAATGAGCGAAGTGTATGCAACACAGCCACGCGCATTCAAAACTCGGGCCAAGCTGAAACCTGGCGATGGCAAAGCAGCGGCGTCGCAATCGCTGGGATACACGTGTCCGCCCGCGGCTATCGCCGGGATCTCCCGACGGTAGCCGCGGCTCATCTACTGCACAGAGGTCCGCGGCGAGCCAGCCGGGAGATGACCGGTGTCAGCTCGCAGTGGTAGTACCCCGACCGCCATATTGGAACACCCACATTATGGGTATTCCTATATGGCGGCCGATATTCAAATCCTCCGCCAAGCTGCGCTACTTCTCTGATTGGTCGCCACAGCCGGTGGTGACCAATCAGCGGCGCGGCTTGGCGGGAAATATGAATCCTGTGCCGCTGATTAGTCACCGCTCTCAGAGACACCACAACAAACTGCCGTGAGACAAGCCCAGGATGCGGTATCTCACAGACGTCGTCGGCAACAGGAGACCCCACAACAAACTGCTGCCAGACAAGCCCAAGATGCCAAATCTCATAGACAGTGTCGGCTGAATGAATCTCCAGAAGACAGGGCAAAAAGACAACAACATGTTCGCGCCATTCATACATTCATACAACACGAATGCTCTACCAACTAAGGCAAGCCCAGGAGACTATTCAACAACTTGCATGTTACGTCACAAATGATGAAACGACAATTATTCAACACTACTGTGGGAATATGAATGTAGTTTGCTCTACATGCAACTCTCTAAATTTTATTGATGAAAAACCATCCAACATTAAGTTCACTCAATGCTGCCAAAAAGTTATGCTACCGAGACTTCACTACTCAGATCTGTTTGAGCAATTGATGAAAGGAACGCATCAACACAATAAAAATTTTATGGACAATAACAGAAGCATCAACAGTTCTCATGCATTTGTTTCATTTGGTGCCAACATTGTACCGCCCCCTGTATGTGGACCGTAGTGTTTTAAAATTCATGGCCAAGATCTACCACCGCACTGGAACACTTTACCCAGAAATAGGACAACCACCAAAATTTGCACAATTATACATCCTTGATGCAAATGAGGCTACAGAACAAAGGATGATTCTGAAAGAAAACAAAAAGTGTAATGCTGAACTGATGAATCTGATTGCCGTACATTTACAACAAATGAGCCCATTTGCTGTCGCATATCACATGCTAAAAGACGTTGAAGCTAAGGAGCAACAGAGGGCTATGCAAAATGGGACTGAAATGCCTTCTATTGTCATGGCAATTAAACAAGAATGTACACAAGAACCCCGACGTTATAACAATCCACGTGTAAGTGAGGTTGCAGTTGTTTTTCAAAACGATGATGGAGAGCCTCCTTTTCAAAGGGATACATTAGTCCATCTTAAGCCAGACCTTAACAACCCTTTGCTTCCGAAGACACAGCCAATTAACATTTTGCACAGCAACCTTTATGCTCTTCTGTATCCGCTATTCTTTCCAAGAGGTGATCAAGGGTGGCATGAAAACCTACACCAGCAAGGCACTTTAAGATGAATTATACAACTGCAGTACAACAGTTTTCTTTTGTCTGTACGAAATTACTTCAATCCTATTTTAAAAGGTGGCAAACTGACAGAACAGTACTTAGTTGACGCATACGTTAAAATTGAAGCTAATCGCCTAAATTTTATACGAATGAACCAAAAACAACTTAAAGTTGAAGACTACTGCATTCTTCAAGAACATTTGTAACAGGGTGGATTTGATTTAAATCTAACTGATTTAAATCACGATTTAAATCACTAGTCAGTAAGGCTTGATTTAAATCAGTGATTTAAATCAAAGTTTCTACCTAAACTAGTTCTTGCTACTTTAACATGCAAGTAGATGAAGATTTTTAGAATCACTTTTTATATTACTTTTTTCTCCCCAGTTTAATGGGTTAATCATTCATATTTGGACACCACTGTTCTGTTGTACTTAGGAAGGAGAAAAATAATCCTGACCTTAATAACAATTTAAATAGATTTATTCAACTGAAACAATAACAACATTACAGCATAAGTTATTTGCTTAAACAAACATCCATGTTTGTTAACTAATTTGGCTAAACAAAATATATATTTTAAGAAACTTAGACTGTCAGCCCAGCCGACACATGAAAAACTTAAAGTGACCCTGAACCCAGAAGCCAACCCCACATCCCCTTCATACCTATGCATGCAGCTTGTGAAGCTGCTGCCATCCATCCATGAATCTTGCAAAACCGCTGGGCACTCTTCATAAATCATAGTTTTCATATCTCATTTCTGGGCGTTTCTGTGAAATTTTAAAGCCGGAGCAGGCGGGCCTGTGTGCCGCTCTCCCCTCCCTGTCTGCAATTCTGCACGCCCATGGCTGCGTGCATAAACAACAGAGAGGCGGCTCGCCTCATAGTATGGGCGGTGAAGCCGGTGTGACGCGTATTACGTCATACCGGCTTCACCGCCCATACTATGAGGCGAGCCGCCTCTCTGTTGTTTATGCACGCAGCCATGGGCGTGCAGAATTGCAGACAGGGAGGGGGAGAGCGGCACACAGGCCCGCCTGCTCCGGCTTTAAAATTTCACAGAAACGCCCAGAAATGAGATATGAAAACTATGATTTATGAAGAGTGCCCCAGCGGTTTTGCAAGATTCATGGATGGATGGCAGCAGCTTCACAAGCTGCATGCATAGGTATGAAGGGGATGTGGGGTTGGCTTCTGGGTTCAGGGTCACTTTAAATGCTACTGTCCCTGCTGTCCTCTGTAGCTCACTTGTCGTCGTCTTCATCATCATCTTCTTCTTTGTTCCTATTCATAATCTGGAAAAGAAAAACAAGCTTTCCTGCTTTATTGGGTCCCAACCGATTTCTCAATTTAGAATGAATGAGTCCAAAGGAAGAGAATATTCTTTCAACGCCTGCAGAAGAAGCTACTGCTGTTAAAAGTGAAATCATTACTTGAACAGTCTCTAAATCCAAGCGCTTAAGTGACTTCCACCAGTTTACTGGTGTGACCTTCCTTAAAATATCTTCAGCAAACATATATTTCTTGAATGGTTCCCCCTTAGCTCTGAAGTTTATTATAGTTGGCATTAAAGATGGATGATTGCTGGATACCCATGTCATAGCCAACTCCTCTTCCTCAGCACTTAGGTTTTGACCCTGATATTGGATATTGACAATATTTGCCAAAAAATGAGCTGGAGTCAGTGCTTGTCCCATTCGTTTGTTTACTGCTTGTAATTTAATTATGTCCATGTGTAGTTCTGTTTTTAAGTGTTCACTCAGTTCCTTCCAAATTTCAATAAAACAGCTATTTTTCTGTATTTTGTTTAAAGCTTGAGAGATGGGTTTCAGGAAGCTCAGCATATGTTCAACATTTCTCTTAAGCCCAATGTTGAGGATTTTGGCCGTGACAGTGCCATCTATTTTATCTCGATTTTCTTCACAAAGTGTCATCAGAATAGGCCAGTTTTTGATATACTGCTCAAAACAGTCCACCACAGAGTTCCATCTAACATCTTGTGGGAGCGTTAGCTTGGTTCCACCCATCCTTTTCAGAGCTGCTGCAGCAAAATGATTATTACGGAAGTATTTAGCAATTTCAACAACATTAGCCTTTATTTCTGGAACACTTAAGTCTTTGGCTAAGAGGTGCAGCAAATGAGCACTGCAACCATATGTTATTAGCAGCTTTGTATTCCCTCCCTGCTCTTCTAAATCTCTTCTCATCTTGGATACATTTGCAGCATTGTCAGTGACCAAACTGCGTACTAGACATTTGAATTTTTGTTCACATGTCGTTATAGCTTTTACTGCCACTTCTTGTAAGTATTCTGCTGTGTGTGCATTTCCTGACGTATCAGTTGTTTGTGCAAGGAAGACTTTACCTTCTTCTGTTATTTTACAAGCACATACAATAGGATCATTGTGGACATTACTCCACCCATCAATACTTAGGTTAACAATTTTACCCTCCAGAGCTGTTGCACATTGCTCCATTTCTCTGTCATACACTTGATCCAGCAGTTTCCCTGCAACATCAGCTCTGCTGGGTGGACTGTATCCTGGTCTCAGTGACTGAACCATATTAATGAAATGTGGGTTCTCAGTCAGACGGAAAGAAGAGTTCGTTGCATAAATAAACTGGGCAATTTTTTCATCAATCAACTCTTTTTCTAATCTGCTAGTTCTTATCACAAACCTATCTATGGTGGTTCCAGGAGGTAAAGGTTTTTTCTTCCTTTTGGGTGATGGTGATATGTGGCTGTAGGTGTCTGATGATGATGCTGCTGCTAATGAAGCACTATCCTGGATGGATAACTCTGAAACTGTAGAACAGGATGATGGTGATCTTGGAGGTGGATAGTTTCCAGAATCCATGAATTCCCCTAAACAAAAAAAGTCAATGCTGTTATTTTATTGTTTATTATACAATTTCTGCTTATTGTACACAACACATCACTGCCCCTCCCCCAAAAGGAATATTTGTTTTTCTTCATAACTGTACCAAATGACAGTAACATGCAGTAATAATAATAAGAAATATAATTTTTCTCACACATGACAGTTCAGTCTTTAGAAATAGGATTCAATAAAAATGTTTACCAACCTGAAGATCCTGCCTGTTCATAAGTGTTTCTTTGGTCATCTTCATCACCGCACTTCTCATGATGTTGCCTCATTCGCGCCACCAGGCCTTGCATCTCTTTGTTGCATCGTTTGCATTTTGCACGCATGCCTGCCTTACCGATAGGCGAAGGAGCTTCATTAAAATATTCCCAAACTGGGTCTCTTTTACGGCCTGCTGCCATTATAAGGAAAGAATGTAATAAACCTCAGATCGTACACACAAACAGATCCAGACTTGTCTGTCTGTGGCTATGCTGCAGTATTGTGCTCAAAGTTTCACTTTCATTTTCTTGTCTGCTTGCCCTTCCTCCTCCTCACACTTAGATTCACATTCTTCTTGTGTTGTGCAGATCTATTCCACTCCAAACAATCAGAAACATATTGTCTAACTTCTTGGACTTGGCACTGAAGGGGTTGATTCTGTATTCATAGGTTTGTAGAACAATAGGATTAAGGTCTTTTTCTCAACTCTGTTCATGTTGTAACATTTTTGCCGTGAAGAAGAGGCTGGGACCTCTGCGGAGTCAAATTCAGTTTTGAGAACTGCGTAAGTAAAGCGAGCGTCTGTGATAATATAGGAGAGAAACTGCCCACTAATCCTACAGAAACCTCTGGAAGAGCATGGCATTATGAATGTTACACATATACAGCCTTTATTCTACTGAGTTAAACAACTCAGCTTTATCTCATGATGGAAGAACCTTTGGATGGTAAAATATTTTCCTCAAAAAGCAGCTTATTGAAAAAAATCCGATTTAAATAAAAAAAATCTGATTTTTTTGATTTTTTTTTAAAAAAAAACATTGATTTTTATCCACCCTGTTTGTAAAACCAATCAATTCAAACGGAAATTCCCATTGGAAAAACAGTAATTCTCCCGTCGCTGTTTGAAGGTAGCCCCCCTGTGCCTTTTTGAAACAGTTTAGCAATGGTACACATCATTGAGTTTCAGAAATGAGGTCTCCCACATGTGCATATACTTATTATCTTAGGCGTGGATTCAGTTTCGCACAGAGGAAGAAATTGGCAACATAGTGTGGGCTGAAATTCCTAACGAAGAAAAATATCCTGAACTGTATGATATTGTCATCTCTCATATGGTTCATGGTCCATGCAGTGAAGCAAATCCAAAAAGTCCATGCATGGAAAACGGCAAGTGTACTAAAGGCTTTCCAAAGGAGTTAAAACAGCACACTGTTAAAGACTTGGATGGCTATCCATCCTACTGGCGAGCACACATTGATAAATTTGTTCACAAAAAAAAATTATAAATAACTCATGGATAGTCCCGTACAACCCATACTTATCAAAATGCTACAACTGTCACATCAACGTAGAAATCTGCGCTTCAATAAAAAGTATCAAATATCTTTTCAAGTACATCTACAAGGGCCATGACAAAGCTAATGTTGAAATACAACAGACAATCATGATGAATTATCAACTTTTCTTGACTCAAGATATGTGAGTGCTCCAGAAGCTGCTTGGAGGATATTTGCATTTCCAATGCATTCACAGTCCCATGCCATTATACGTTTAGCTATCCATTTACCTAATCAACCACAGCTTTATTTCTATGAAAATTGTCAAGTCGAAGGTGTCTCAAAAACTTTAAGCACGACGTCAACATTACTGGAATGGTTTTTGCTGAACCAACGTAACGACAATGCAAGGCAGTATTTGTATCACGAGATTCCAGAGCATTACGTTTGGAATAAAGCTTGGAAGCCAAGACAACAAGGAGTTAGCAAAATATTTGGACGCATTTCTACTGTTAGGGTACTGTTACACGGCGCAACATTGCATGCAATTTCACTTGCAATTTGCTGGTTGCAGTGAAATCATGGACACATTGTTCCATATTGTTGCCGTGTACAAATGTAACAATGTGTCCATGATTTCACTGGAACCAGTAAGTTGCAAGTGATATTGCATGCAATGTTGTGACGTGTAAAGGTACCCTTATTGTCAAGGATCAAGAAAGATATTGTCTTCAGATGTTACAGCTGCATGTCAAAGGAGCTACAAGTTATGATTATTTGAAAACAGTTAACGGAGTATTGCACGATACATTTAAAGCTGCAGCTTTGGCTTTAGGTCTTTTATTGGATGATACTGTTTAGACACTTACTTTAGAAGACGCAGTTATTCTGCGTTCACACGCTGCATATTTGTCGCATTTTTTTACGCGCGTATTTGCCCCCAAAATGCATGTTTTCTGCGTTTCCCAGCAAAGTGAATTGACATTCACTTTGTGCCATTCAGATGTCGCGTAATTTTACGCAGCGTTTTTAGAGCAAAAAAACGCGCACGTAAAAAGAATGAACATGTCAATTCTTTCCAGTTTTTTACGCGTGTTTTTCCATAGGCCCCATTATAAGCACTGGAAAAAACGCGCGTAAAAAAACGCAATTGAAGTTGTTCTCTCACGCTTTTTTTTACGCGCGTTTTTCCCCTTAAAAAGACGCGCATAAAAAAACGCGACAAATACGCAGCGTGTGAACGCAGCCTTACCCTACATATGTCTAAGTAACTTCGCCAATTGTTTGCCTACATCTGTGTATTTGGACCACCTACAAATCCCGCTCAACTTTGGACAAATTTCAAAGAACATCTAATTGAGGATTACTGCTTACGTCTTCACAACAAAAGTGAAGATTGTGAAAATTGCCAATCTTATGCCATGCGAGATGTATAAAATGTCTTACTACTGCATGGAAAAACATTTTCAGACTTTAATTTGCCACAGTCTGCAACTCAAGTTCCACAACTTCTAGAGTATGATGAAGCTTACGAATTATTGTTGGCAACACAAAAAATAAACTCCTTAAATGAACAACGTATTGCATATGATACTATTGTGAGTGCCATAGAAAACCAATCAGATGCAAGGACAAAATGTTTCTTTATTGACGGTCCAGGAGGGAGCGGTAAAACATACTTACATGAAATTTTAATGCATCACGTTAGAGGGTTGGGAAAAGTTGTATTGCCATTGGCTACAACAGGTATTGCAGCAAATCTTTTAAGAAGAGGTCGCACTATGCATTCACTCTTTGGGATACCAGTTCCTGTCAACGAAATTTCTGTTTCCAGAATAAAACAAGACACATTTGCTGCAAAACAGTTAAACAATGCACATCTTTTGATACTTGATGAGTTCACCATGACACCCAAATATGCTTTGACCTTAATTGACAGACTTCTGCGTGAAGTAATGACTACAAATGTTGCTGAAAAGAATTAAATTCCGTTTGGAGGTAAAGTTTTTGTCATTGGAGATTTTAGGCAATGTCTTCCTGTCATACCAAATGGAACAAGAACAGATGTTATTGAGTCCAGCTTAAAAATGGCTGATCTTTGGAAACAGTTTACTCAACTCCAACTAATTAACAACATGCGATCTTCAGACCCAGAGTACAGCAATTGGCTTCTTAAACTTGATAACGGTGAACTTGGCAACAAATACAACCGTGGAGAAGATATTATTGAAATACCAGAAAACATGTTGTGCACTGACTGCATTGTAACTGATGTTTTTGGACAACGCATTGAAATTGATGTGAACGACCAAACCAGTGTAGAGAGGGCCTCTTCCCATGCAATTCTGTGTCCCAAGAACGATGACGTGGCTCTGCTAAATTCCTGTGTGATGGATAGAATGCCTGGAGAGTATAAGCTGTACAACAGTGATGATTCAGTGGATGTAGACAATGAAGATGACAAAGAGCATTATCCAGTTGAATTTTTAAATAGTCTTACGCCATCAGGAATGCCATCCCACAGACTACAACTAAAAGTTGGAACAATTATAATGTTGCTTCAGAATCTAAATACAAAAAATGGTCTATGTAATGGAACTCGCCTTATTGTGACTGGACTCCATTCCCACCTAATTCAAGCAAGAGTCATCAGTGGATCAGCAAAAGGAGACGAAGTGTTTATTCCACATATTGATTTATGTCTTTCGGACACAGGTATTCCATTTAGATTTCGGTATCGACAGTTTCCAGTAAAACCAGCTTTTGCCATGACTATAAACAAGTCACAAGGTCAAACTCTACACCGTGTTGGCATATAGCTACCGGAGCCAGTTTTTGGTCATGGACAACTGTATGTTGCATTTTCTAGAGTTAAAATGAGATCCAATGTCAAGGTGCAAGTTCTTCATACCCCTTTACAATGACACTTGCTTACATATAGTCCAAAGGTTTTCACAAGAAATGTGGTGTACAAAAATATTTTAGGTTGATTACATTTAATGATGATGTATATATTGTACCGGGAAAATGCTGTATATTCATTGCATTATTAGTCTGTTACATAGATATTTAATATATACACATAGATAGATAAATACATAGATATACAATGCAAAAAAAAATAGATGGACAGATGCACAAATAAATAGATCTAAATACATAGATAATACATACAGTCATGTGAAAACGTTTGGGCACCCCTCTTAATCTTACTCTTTTTTTTTTGTTTAAAATTGTTTTTTTTTGCAACAGCTATTTCAGTGTGATATATTTAATAACTGATGGACACAGTAATATTTCAGGTTTGAAATGAGGTTTATTGTACTAACCAAAAATATGAAATATGCATTATTTCAAAATTTGACAGGTGCCAAATTATGGGCACCCTTCTGATTTTCATGATTTGAATACTCCTAACTACTTTTTTTTCCAACTATAAGTTTTTATTGGGTTTTTTATAATACAAGAAAAGAGAATAAAACATTGAATAAATTGCAGTAATACAATTACATAAGGGAGGAAAATCAAGTGACCTAGGTTGTGGTAGTTTTAGGTTAAACCCCTGGGGTTTTGTGTCCATATCGTCAGGTGTTTCTTGTGTCTTCGATGGGAGCAATCCACCATCTCCACGAAACCGGTATAATCTGATACACTTCCCATGTAGGGACATCCAAGTACGTAGGGTCACCGATAGTGATCACCTTCCTCAAGCAACCGATAGTAACAAATAAGAATAATTAGACAAAATAATAACCAGGAGAACCAAAAAGGATAGGAAAGGAATCAGACGGGGAGGTAGGGGGGGTAGGAGGGGGTAGAAAGAAGGAGGGGAGAGAGGAGGGAGGAGTAGGGGAGGGAAGGATAGGGGAGTAGGACCCCCCAGGACCAGGGGGAATGCCTCAACATTAAATACCCTCCTGGGCAGCGAAGTAATCCCATGGGGCCCAGACCTGATTGAATTGGTCGACTCTGGCTGCTAACAGGGCTGTCAAGTACTCCATCCTTCTGATGTCTGACAACCTGGTGAACAGATCTTTGAGGTAAGGCGGCTCCAGTCTCTTCCAAAAGAGGGCGATCAGGCATCTAGCTGCAGTAAGAATATGCAAGAGGAGCTTAGAGGCCAGTTTGCCCACCCGTCCAGTATGTGCATTAAAAAGGTATACCAGTGGGTCCGGTTCCATGTCGACAAACAGAACCTTCATAATAAGATCTCTAACAGATCTCCAGAATCCCTTCAGTCTCGGACAGGACCAAAAGATATGGAACAGGTCGCCCAATCTCGGTTACATCTCCAGCATGTATCAGGCAAGAGTGGGTTCAATTTATGGAGAAATTCAGGGGTATGATACCAGAACATCATGAGCTTATATTGATTCTCCTTGTAGAGCGTGCAAATGTAGGTCTTGGATGCCCTGTCCCAAATGTACTGCCAGGTCTGGGGGGAAATTTGTCTGCCCAAAAGGGCCTCCCATTTCTTCATGTATGAGAAGCTCTCCAGATCCCCACTGCCAGAAGCAGCGAGGAGTTGGTAGATCTCTGAAATCAGACCCTTGGTGCTTGTTCCCCTCCTGCATATTTTTTCAAATTCTGATGGAACCGATACCCCTGAAGTGCCATATAGTGATGTGGCAAAGTCCCGAATTTGGAGGTATTGATAGAAAGCTCTATTAGTTAGGGGTGGGATAGTTTTCAAGCACTCAAAGGATTGGATCCCCATAGTCCTTTTATCGACAATGTCCACAAACCTAAAAAGGCCGCGGATAGCCACGGGTGAACCATGGCCGGCTCCAGCCCTCCTGGCAGCAGGGGGTGGTATATAAATGAGATCATTGGCGACGCTGGGGAGGCCAGGGTGAATCTCCTTTGACAATGCTTCCAAACCTCCCAGGTCACCTGCATTGGACCTAGTAGTGGGATTTGTGGAGCCACCTGGGCAGGTGGCCACAGTAAAGAATTGGGATGGACGGGTGCCAGCCACATTTTTCAATTTCAGTCCATTTGTTGTAAGCCCATAGAGCTGACCAAGATGGGATTCTTCGGAGGTGTGAGGCCCAATAGTACCTCACTATATCTGGAACTGAAAGCCCGCGTCGAGATCTGTGGGTTGTCATAATATCCTTAGCTATTCTATGTCTCTTGTTATTCCACACAAATCTCATGATGGCCATCTGGAGAGATCTGAGATCCCCCAGAGGGACCGTCACTGGTAAGGTCTCGAAGTAGTACAGAAGCTTGGGGACCAGCGTCATTTTCACCGCAGTCACCCTACCCAACCAAGACAAAGACAGTGGTGCCCATTTGAAGAGGAGGGCCCTCAGCTCTTTAAAGAGCGGGGGGAAATTATGTTTATAAAGAGTACCAAAGGAGGCCGAGATATTGACCCCTAGGTACTTTATGGTGTCCGTCTTCCATCTGAACTTAAAATTCAGGGTCAGATAGTCCAGTACGTCAGGTGGTATGTTGATGGGTAGAGCCTCTGTCTTACTCCGATTCACCTTATAACCCGAGAAGGAGCTGTATGTTTTTAGGGAGGACATCAGGTTAGGGAGGGAGACGTGAAGGTTCGTCAAAGTGAGAAGGACATCATCAGCAAAAAGAGATATTTTGAATTCCTTCGTGCTGAGAGTCACCCCAGAGATATCTGTGTTGCTGCGGATGTCAGCAGCTAGCGGCTCAATGCACAAGGCAACAAGGATGGGAGAAAGCGGGCATCCCTGCCTTGTCCCGTTAGATAAAGGGAAGGAGGGAGATGTAATAAAGGGAAGTTTAATAGACGCTGTGGGGGATCTATAAAGAGCTCTGATTGCACTGAGGAATCTCCCCGGGAGGCCAAAGGACTGAAGGCATGCGAACATGAAGGACCAATCTAAGCGGTCAAAAGCCTTTTCGGCATCCAGACTTAAGGCTAGCATCTGTTGACTCCGCCGGTTGACCACATCTATTAAATCTATAACCCGTCTTGTATTATCTCCACCTTGCCGGCAGGGTATAAACCCAACCTGGTATTTTGAACAACCTGAGGGAGCCAATGACCCAACCTGTTTGCTAAAATCTTAGCATAAATTTTTATGTCAGAGCTCAACAGTGCAATAGGCCTATAATTGGCACAGTCCATAGGATCCCTGGGCGGCTTAGGAATAAGTATAAGGTGGGAGTGTGACATGGAGGAAGGGATCTCTGCGCCATCCATAAAGGAGTTAAACAGAGAGGTCATGTGAGGGAGGAGAGTTTTGGCAAAAGTTTTGTAGTACAAATATGTGAGACCGTCTGGGCCCGGGGTTTTACCCTGTGGGAGGTCCTGTAGAATCTCCTCTACCTCTTCGCATGTGACCGGTTGTTCTAGAGCCGCTAGGGCTTCCGCTGGGAACTTAGGGAGATTAAGGTTGGTTAGATAAGCCTCCACGTCTCTGCTCCTCTGAGAGAGGTCCCCCCCTCTGGGATCAGGAAGATTGTAGAGATGTGTGTAATAGGAGAGAAAAATATTCGAGATGTTAGAGGGGTTATAATGGATCTTACCATCTGTATCTCTCAGGGCCTGTGGGCAGGCTCTAGAGGTGCGCTCCTTCAGCCGTCGTGCCAGTAAGGAGTGGGCTTTATTCCCCCTTTCGTAATATCTCTGCTTAGAATACATGAGTAGTTTTTCTACTTTTTTGATTGAGATATCTTTCAGCTTTTCGCGCAGACACAATACGTTGCGTAGTATGGGAAGGGACGGACCGGCTACCAATTTAGCCTCTAGGGACGTCAGCTGGGAGGTCAGCGTACGACGCGGGGCCGCGTCATCTCTTTTAATTCTGGTACCCTCTCTGAAACAGTGGCCCCTCATCACCGCTTTATGGGCTTCCCATAGTACAGACATCGATGAGACCGATGTCTGATTGAACTGAAAATATTCTTCTAAGTGTTTATGTAATGAGGCTTTGACAAGGGGATCCTTCACCAGAAATTCATTCAAACGCCAGTGTCCGAAGGACCTCGGGGCTTGAGCATCCCTAAGATTGAGGATCACAGGCGAGTGGTCAGACCAAGTTATGGTCCCCAGTTCAGAACCTGCCATCATACGAAACAAGGCGCTACTCACAAAAAAGTAGTCGATTCTTGTGTGCGTCTGATGGGGGGCTGAGTAATAAGAGAAGGATCTCTCTCCAGGGTGATCCACTCTCCACGTGTCAAATAAGATCTCCTCTCTGATCAGCTTCCTAAATTCTAAAGAGAGCCTCTGTAGGCCCTCAGAGGGGGGGATTCCCCTGACCGAATGACGGTCTTGTGTGCATGAGAAGGGAGCATTGAAGTCCCCGCCCAATAGTATAGGAGCTGGAGGGAGACCACTGATAAGGGAGAGGACCCTCCTAAAGAAGGGAACCTGTCCCGAGTTTGGGGCATATATATTTGCCAGAATCAGTTTCTGCACTCCCAGCTGAGCCTCCAAGATCACAAATCTTCCCCCCGGATCGCTATGTGTTCGTTGAATATGAACAGGACAACTAGCTGAAATTAGGATGGCCACACCCCCCTTCTTATTATTAGAGAATGCAGAATAACTGGACGGGTAGGCATTCCTCGCAAAGGCAAATGAGCCCCCAGCATCATAGTGCGTTTCCTGCAGGAAGGCTATGTCCGCCTTAAGGGCCTTTAACTCTTGCAAAGTAAGTTTACGCTTGCGGGGTGAATTGAGACCCCGCACATTAAGTGTTATTAAACGTACCATAGGTGTCAACCAGAAAGTGTAGCAACCTATTGGTATGGGCATCCCTGGTCCTAGAGGAGTGGGAGGAGTGGGGAGGAAAAGGGGGGGAATCAGTTGAACCAAAATAGCATATACAAAAGAACAACAGAGGGGAAAAAAAGAATAAAACCAGTCCTTTCGGACATAATATTCCCGGACTAACGCCCGGCTGGAAATCGACAGAGGGCTGACCCCCATCCCGAATGGGCGTGAGGGAAAAAATCAGCCCAAATCGGTGTCCAGAAATAACAAAGGAGGAATGTGCTCTGGTCAGCAAGAGCCGGCGGACACCTCGCCTCAATTCGGGCGGGGAGAAGATAACTACCTCCCCGGTCGAAGAGAAGACGCCTCAAAGGGGGGGGAGAAAGAAATCCCGCCAACATTAGGTAAAAAGATATGGGAGTGGGGCCGGCAGCCCCAGTCCCTTCAATAAGAAAGTTTCCAGCAATTAGGTGAAATACCATTAAGTATGGCCGTGTGTGTCCATTCCGGCGGGCAATAAGGGCAAAAGGATAGCCCCATCTGTACGTAATTCGTTGCTCCATGAGGACTTTGGTAAGAGGCTTAAGATGCCTCCTCTTTTGCAATGTAATCAGGGACAGATCAGGGAACAGATGAACCTCTCCTCCTGCGAATTGCGTGGGTCCAATATTCCTCGCAGCTGCCATGATTTTTTCTTTTATTTCAAAGTCATGGAGGCAACATATGATGTCTCTCGGCTGGCCGGATAATCCTTTAGGCTTAAGGGCTCGGTGAGCTCTGTCCATCTTAATCGTCGATGAGGAGGGATCTCCCAGGATAGTATTAAATATAGACTGAAGGATAGCTTTAGGGGAGTCTTGATCCTCCGACTCCGGAACCCCTCGGACTCTAATGTTGCACCGGCGTCCTCTGTTATCAAGGTCCTCTAAGTGCTTCTGGAAGGCTTCTATGGCTTGTTGTTGAGAGAGGACTAGGTCGTGTAAGTCACCTAAGTGGGTTCTGGTGACATCATGTTCCTCTTTTAAAGAGTCCATCCTACCAGAGAGCTGATGGATGTCTTTTCTTACAGTGGCAATTTCCGCCCTGCACGTCTCCTTCACCTCATTGATTAAAGACTTAAAATCCTCCTTGGAGGGTATGAGGGTGAGGAGATCTTTCCAATTGCCTGGGGTCGCCTGAGCAAAGTCCACTGAAACATCCCCATGTTCAGAGGGCTCATTATAACTATTACCCAGGGGGTAGTTTTGAGAGTGAGGGTATTGGGAGGCCCTTCGGGATGATGTGTGTCCAAGAGGATCCTGCGGGGTCTTTGATGGATCCCCCTTTGATCGTCCCCGTCGCAGGGCGTCCTCCCTCTGAGGTTGGGGAGTAAACATGTGCCCGGGGTCATCCACCATGAGAGCCTCATATCTACCATAGTATTGTGGGAAAGGGGGACCAGAGAGGTCTGTTGATGTTGATTTGGGGCTCGCAGTGGATCTAGGATCCCCCATCAAAGTCTTATCCAGTTTGTTGTGACCCTTTCCTACCTCTGCAGCCATCTCGTCTTCTCCCTGTGTGGCTGTTAAGTCCTCCCCCTCCTCCATGTGCTGCTGGAAGATGGCGCCAGTCTCCCGGGGTATGAAGGCCTTTAGCACCGTCCTTTGATCCGGCGGCGGGACCGGAGGCAGCTGTGCCGCTTTGAGTTTCTTGGGGCCCATTTTGGAGGCTGGTACCGGTCGGCAGATGCTGTTAATGCTGATAATAGCTGGGTGCGGGCGGGAGCCTTCTCTCAGTGCGTCCGCTCAGCTCCGCATCCTGGGCACGCCCCCCCCTAACTACTTTTTACTGACTTACTGAAGCACTAAATTGGTTTGGTAACCTCATTGAGCTTTGTACTTCATAGCCCGGTGTATCCAATCATGAGAAAAGCTATTTCAGGTGTCCACTTGCAAATTGTTCTCCTAGTTGCATCTTCTCTGAGGAGTGGCATCATGGGCTCCTCAAAACAGCTCTCAAATGATCTTAAAAAAAAGATTGTTCAACATAGTTGTTCAGGGGAAGGGTACAAAAAGTTGTCTCAGAGATTTAACCTGTCAGTTTCCACTGTGAGGAACATAGTAAGGAAATGGAAGACCACAGGGACAGTTCTTGTAAAGGCCAGAAGTGGCAGGCCAACAAAAATATCAGAAAGGCAGAGAAGAAGAATGGTGAGAACAGTCAAGAACAATCCACAGACCACCTCCAAAGACCTGCAGCATCATCTTGCTGCAGATGGTGTCACTGTGCATCGGTCAACAATACAGCGCACACTGCACAAGGAGAAGCTGTATGGGAGAGTGATGCGAAAGAAGCCGTATCTGCATGCACGCCACAAACAGAGTCGCCTGAGGTATGCAAAAGCACATTTGGACAAGCCATTTTCATTTTGGAAGAAGGTCTTGTGGACTGATGAAACAAAGATTGAGTTGTTTGGTCATACAACAAGGCGTTATGCATGGCGTCACAAAAACACAGCATTCCAAGAAAAACACTTGCTACCCACTGTCAAATTTGGGGGAGGGTGCATCATGCTTTAGGGCTGTGTGGCCAATGACGACACCGGGAATCTTGTTAAAGTTGAGGGTCGCATGGATTCCACTCAGTATCAGCAGATTCTTGAGAATAATGTTCAAGAATCAGTGTCAAAGTTGAAGTTACGCCGGAGATGGATCTTTCAGCAAGACAATGATCCAAAACACCACTCTAAATCTACTCAGGCATTCATGCAAAGAAAAATTACAATGTTCTGGAATGGCCATCCCAGTCCCCAGACCTGAATATCATTTGAATATCATTGAACATCTGTGGGATATTTTGAAGCAGGCTGTCCATGCTCGGCGACCATCAAACTTAACTGAACTGGAATTGTTTTGTAAAGAGTAATGGTCAAAAATACCTTCATCCAGGAACTCATTAACAGCTACAGGAAGCGACTAGAGGTTGTTATTTTTGCAAAAGGTGGATCTACTAAATATTAATATCACTTTTCTGTTGAGGTGCCCATACTTTTGCACTTGTCAAATTTTGAAATAATGCATATTTCACATTTTCATAGTACAGTAAACCTCATTTCAATCCTGAAATATTACTGTGTCCATCAGTTATTACATATATCACACTGAAATAGCTGTTGCAAAAAAACAATTTAAAAAAAAACAAAAAGAGTAAGATGAAGAGGGGTGCCCAAACTTTTTCATATGACTGTAGCTAGATAACAGATAGATAAATACATAGATATAAAATGCAAAAAAAATAGGTGGACAGATGTACAAATAAATAGATCTAAAATACATAGATAATACATAGCTAGATAACAGATAGATATGACATAGGTGTGATAAATTTATAGATATTTTATATAGTAAGGCGATCACACATTAAGTATAGGAGGGGAGATATGAATCATCCAAATTGTTAAATTTGGTGATATTAACCCAGATTTAATGTTCCAGTATCATAAATGCTGAGAAACTTAATTTATCTTTAACAGGGCTGGGTTTTTGTGAACAGCTAAAGAGATGGGTGGGACGACTGTTCACCACATCTCCATCTCAAAGTGTGGTCTATACACATAGATAGATACATAGATAAAACAATCATAGAAAGATGATAAATACAGTGTTGGCCAAAAGTATTGACACCCCTGCAATTCTGTCAGATAATGCTCAGTTTCTTCCTGAAAATGATTGCAATCACAAATTCTTTGTTATTAATATCTTAATTTAATTTGTCTTCAGTGAAAAAACACAAAAAAGAATGAAGCAAAAAGCAAAACATTGATCATTTCACACTAAACTCCAAAAATGGGCCAGACAAAAGTATTGGCACCCTCAGCCTAATACTTGGTTGCACAACCTTTAGCCAAAATAACTGCGATCAACCTCTTCCGGTAACCATCAATGAGTTTCTTACAATGCTCTGCTGGAATTGTAGACCATTCTTCTTTGGCAAACTGCTCCAGGTCCCTGATATTTGAAGGGTGCCTTCTCGAAACTGCCATTTTTAGATCTCTCCACAGGTGTTCTATGGGATTCAGGTCTGGACTCATTGATGGCCACCTTAGAAGTCTCCAGTGCTTTCTCTCAAACCATTTTTTAGTGCTTCTTGAAGTGTTTTTTGGGTCATTGTTCTGCTGGAAGACCCATGACCTCTGAGGGAGACCCAGCTTTCTCACACTGGTCCCTACATTATGCTGCAAAATTTGTTGGTAGTCTTCAGACTTCATAATGCCATGCACACGGTTAAGCAGTCCAGTGCCAGAGGCAGCAAAGCAATCCCAAAACATCAGGGAACCTCCGCCATGTTTGACTGTAGGTATGTGTTCTTTTCTTTGAATGCCTCTTTTTTTCTCCTGTAAACTCTATGTTGATGCCTTTGCCCAAAAAGCTCTACTTTTGTCTCATCTGACCAGAGAACATTCTTCCAAAACATTGTAGGCTTTCTCAGGTAAGTTTTGGCAAACTTCAGCCTGGCTTTGTTATGTCTCGGGGGTAAGAAGTGGGGTCTTCCTGGGTCTCCTACCATACAGTCCCCTTTCATTCAGACGCCGACGGATAGTACGGGTTGACACTGTTGTACCCTCGGACTACAGGGCAGCTTGAACTTGTTTGGATGTTAGTCAAGGTTCTTTATCCACCATCCGCACAATCTTGCGTTGAAATCTCTTGTCAATTTTTCTTTTCCGCCCACATCTAGGGAGGTTAGCCACAGTGTCATGGGCTTTAAACTTCTTGATGACACTGCGCACGGTAGACACAGGAACATTCAGGTCTTTGGAGATGGACTTGAAGCCTTGAGATTGCTCATGCTTCATCACAATTTGGTTTCTCAAGTCCTCAGACAGTTCTTTGGTCTTCTTTCTTTTCTCCATGCTCAATGTGGTACACACAAGGAAACAGGACAGAGGTTGAGTCAACTTTAATCCATGTCAACTGGCTGCAAGTGTGATTTAGTTATTGCCAACACCTGTTAGGTGCCACAGGTAAGTTACAGGTGCTGTTAATTATACAAATTAGAGAAGCATCACATGATTTTTCTAACAGTGCTAATACTTTTGTCCACCCCCTTTTTTTATGTTTGGTGTGGAATTATATCCAATTTGGCTTTAGGATAATTCTTTTTGTGTTTTTTCTTTGAAGACAAATTTAAATGAAAATAATAATACCAAAGAATTTGTGATTGCAATCATTTTCAGGAAGAAACTGAGTATTATCTGACAGAATTGCAGGGGTGTCAATACTTTTGGCCAACACCGTAAATATAGCATACATAGACGATAGACACATAGGTAGATGATAGATAGATATTGTGTATTCATTGCATTATTTTTAAACCTTCATAAATAAACTACATACCGTATATACTCGTGTATAAGCCGAGTTTTTCAGCCCAAAAATTGGGCTGAAAAGTCTCCCCCTCGGCTTATACACGGGTCAATACGGTAGTGGGGGCTGTGTCCGGGGCTAGGGAGGCTGGAGGAGGCGGGGGGAGGCTGCTGAATGAGAGCCCCATGATGTGGGGCCGCTCATTATATATGCACTGCTTCCCCCTGTCAATCAGCGGCAGGGGGAAGCAGTGCATATCTATATATATATCCCCCAAATGCTGTCACTTGCCCCCTGCTTGTAATGCCCCCCCCGGGTGCTTATCTTACCATCCCTAGTATTTTAAATCGCGCGCGCAGGTCCCTTCGTGCGCCCGTCCTCCATAGCATCCGGGGTCATGTGACCGGCCGGTCGCATGACGTCATCGCTACGCGACGGCCGGGGACCCCGGATGCAGCTGACGACGGGAGGACGGGAGCACGGAGGGACCTGCGCGCGCGATTTAAAATACTAGGGATGGTAAGATAAGCACCCGGGGGGGCCTTACAAGCAGGGGGGCAAGTGCCAGCATTTGGGGCTGCCTGTATACACCTCTGGGGCTGCCTGTATACACCACCTCTGGGGCTGCCTGTATACACCACCTCTGGGGCTGCCAGTATATATCACCACTGGGGCTGTCTGTATACACCACTGGGCTGCCTGTATACACCACCTCTGGGGCTGCCAGTATATACCACCACTAGGGCTGCCTGTATACACCACTGGGGCTGCCTGTATACACCACCTCTGGGGATGCCTGTATATACCACCACTGGGGCTGCCTGTATACACCTCTGGGGCTGCCTGTATATACCACCACTGGGGCTGGCTGTATACACCTCTGGGGCTGCCTGTATATACCACCACTGGGGCTGCCTGTATATACCACCACTGGGGCTGCCTGTATACACCTCTGGGGCTGCCTGTATATACCACCACTGGGGCTGCCTGTATACACCTCTGGGGCTGCCTGTATACACCTCTGGGGCTGCCTGTATATACCACCACTGGGGCTGCCTGTATACACCTCTGGGGCTGCCTGTATATACCACCACTGGGGCTGCCTGTATACACCTCTGGGGCTGCCTGTATATACCACCACTGGGGCTGCCTGCATACACCTCTGTGGCTGCCTGTATATACCACCACTGGGGCTCCCTGTATACACCTTTGGGGCTGCCTGTATATACCACCACTGGGGCTGCCTGTATACACCTCTGGGGCTGCCTGTATATACCACCACTGGGGAGGCTGCTGTATACACCACTGGGGAGGCTGCTGTATACACCACTAGGGAGGCTGCTGTATACACTGCTGGGGCCTGTATACACCACTTGGGAGGCTGCTGTATACACCGCTGGGGCCTGTATACACTACTGGGGAGGCTGCTGTATACGCCGCTGGGGCCTGTATACACCACTGGGGAGGCTGCTGTATACTACCACTGGGGAGGCTGCTGTATACTACCACTGGGGAAGCTGCTGTATACTACGACTAGGGAGGCCTGTATACCTGTGCTGGGGTCCACCCTCGGCTTATACACGAGTCAATAGGTTTTCCCAGGTTTTGGGGGCAAAAGTAGGGGGGTCAGCTTATACACGAGTATATACGGTACATATTCTAGAATACCCGATGCGTTAGAATCGGGCCACCATCTAGTTACTTACAATAAATGAGAAGTGTCTGTCCAGTGAAGGAAACTATTTATCAGCTTATAATTACTCCCCTCACTTTATATCAAAACTTGTCCTATCTGAGCTCTCCGCTACCTTCACACCAATACATTGGTTACAGAAAGTATTCAGACCCCCTTTAAATTTTTCAGTCTTTGTTTCATTGCAGCTATTTGGTAAATTCAAAAAAAGTACTTTTTTTTCTCATTAATGTGCACTGCACCCATCTTGACTGAAAAAAAACAGAAATGTAGATATATGTGCAAATTTATTAAAGGAGTTGTCCAGGCTTTTGCTATAATTCATATTGTATTTAGGCTGCAAAATGTTGACAGTTTGCAGTATACATGCTGTCAACATTTTGCAGGGTTTCCTAGATGTCACATATTTGGGACTGGCAGGGAACGCCTAGGGTGCATGTTTGTGCATGTAAATGGAAACTGGTCGTTTCCACTTACCCTACTACAAATATCCCGCTTTCCCTATTCACAGTATGGCCAGCCGCCTCCAGGGCTCTTCACCCACTCTCACTATGGCCAGCCATCCTCAGGATCCTATAGTTCGCCCCAGCCCCTAATGTAACTACCCACCCCATTGTACACAGTGGTCCCCAGTGCACTGACACACTGTACTGAATCGTCAGCTGTGAAGGTGAGCTGGGTGCAGGGTGAGCGGCACACACATGCAGCGGTCCCCACTGCACTGATACACTGTACCGAATTGCCTTCACAGCAGCAGATTCGGCACAGTGTGTCACTGCAATGGGGACCACTGTGTACAATGGAGAGGGTGGTGACATTAGGGGCTGGGGCGGGCTATAGGATTCTGGGGGTGGCCGGCCATAGTGAGAGTGGGAGAGGGGGCGGGCTGTAGGAGCCCTGGGGGCGGCTGGTCATACTGTGAATAGGGGAGGGGGCGTGTTTGTAGTAGAGTAGATGAAAACAACCAGTTTCCATTTACATGCACAAACATGCACCCTAGACGTTCCATGCCAGCCGCAAATATGTGATATCTAGAAAGCCCTGCAAAATTTTGACAGCATGTATATTGCAAATTGTCAACATTTTGCAGCCTAGATGCACATATGAATTATTGCAAAAGCCCAGACAACCCCTTTTAAAAAAGAAAAACTGAATTATTACATGGTCATAAGTATTCAGACCCTTTGCTGAGTATTGAGTAGAAGCACCCTCTTTAGCTAGTACAGCCATGAGTCTTCTTGGGAATGATACAAGTTTTTCATATCTGGATTTGGGGATCCTCTGCCATTCTTCCTTGCAGATCCTCTCCAGTTCCATCAGGTTGGATGGTGAATGTTGGTGGACAGCCATTTTCAGGTCTCTCCAGAGGTGCTCAATTGGGTTTATGTTAGGGCTCTGGCTGGGCCAGTCAAGAATGGTCACAGAGTTGTTCTGAAGCCACTCCTTTGTTATTTTAGCTGTGTGCTTAGGGTCATTGTCTTGTTGGAAGGTGAGGCTTTGGCAAAATCTGAAGTCCAGAGCACTCTGGAAGAGGTTTTTTATCCAGGATATCTCTGTACTTGGCTGCATTCATCTTTCCTTCAGTTGCAAGAAGTTGTCCTGCCACTGCAGCTGAAAAACACCTCCATAGCATGATGCTGCCACCACAGTGTTTCAATGTTGGGATTGTATTGGAATCACCTTATGGCCAAAGTAATCCTGCACAAGCTAGGTGCAAGAAACTCACCAGGTAGGAGCTGGGGGCAGCAATGGTGCAGCATGTAAATAGACCAGTTGCTCACATCCTTTAGAGCAGATCAGCTGCTTACATAATTGCACACTAATGAAGCTGCCTAGGGAATCAGTCACACAGAGAAGTGAGGTATACACATAGTGTCTGAACAGCAGCCTACTAGTGACACCCGGTTCAGCAGGCCAGTTAACACTGCATGACAATCTGATTCCCTAGGCAGCTTCATTAGTGTGCAATTATGTAAGCAGCTGCTCCCCTCTATTTAAAGGGAACCTGTCACTTCCTTTGGGCATTCTAAACTGTGCCCACCAGCTTTAACTTTATGTAATTGGTTTTCTTGCAATCCCGCTATGTACCCAGACATCCCTTCATACTGAGAAATGAACTTTATGGTCTCCCATGCTGCATCTTAAAAGGTTCGGGAGGTCTGCTCTCTGGTGTAGTGTATTTGGGTCGTCGCTGCCCCTGCTGTAAAACCCACCCGCTGCACTGAGGAGAGGCTTCCGTCAGACCACTCTGCCATAAAGGCCAACTGGTGGAGGGCTGGAGTGATAGTTGATTTTGTGGAACTTTCTCCCATTTCCCTACTGCATCTCTGCAGCTCAGCCACAGTGATCTTGGGGTCTTCTTTACCTCTCTAACCAAATCTCTCCTCCGCGATTGCTCAGTTTGGCTGGACGGCCAGGTCTAGAAGACTTCTGGTGGTCCCAAACGTATGCCATTTAAGGATTATGGAGGCTGCTGTACTCTTAGAATCCTTGAGTACTGCAGAAATTCTTTAGTAACCTTGGCCAGATCTGTGCCTTGCCACAATTCTGTGTCTGAGCTCCTTGGGCAGTTCCTTTGACCTCGTGATTCTCATTTGGTCTGACATGGACTTTGAGCTGTGAGGTCTTACATGGACAGGTGTGTGCCTTTCCAAATCAAGTCCTATCAATTTAATTAAACTCAGCTGGACTTCAATAAAGGAGTAGAACCATCTGAAGGAGGATCACAAGGAAATGGACAGCATGTGACTTAACCCCTTCATGACCCTGGAATTTTTTTTGCTCCCTTGCTTCCAAGAGCCATAACATTTTTATTTTTCTCTCAATATAGACATATCATGGCTTGTTTTTTGCGGCACGAGTTGTACTTTCAGATGCAATCATTTATTTTACCAAAAACAAATTCCAAGTGCAGTGAAATTGAAAAAAATAGCAATTACACGTTTGTTTTTTTGTTTTTTTTAGTCGCCATGTTCACTATATGATAAACCCAACATGACGGTGTGATGCCTCGGGTCGGTACGAGTTTGTAGATACCAAACATGTATAACCTTACTTGTATCTAAGTGGTGAAAAGAAATTCAGAAGTTTGCAAGGAAAAATCATACTTTTTGCGCCAAGTTCTGTGCCCCTTAGTGCCCTCATTTTTCAGGATCTGGGCTGTGTGACGGCTTATTTTTTGCATCTCGAGCTGTCGTTTCTAACTATACCATTTTTGGGTGGATCCGCTGTTTTGATCGCCGTTATTGCATTTTATAACAATGTTGCGGTGACCAAAAAAAGTAATTTTGGATTTTGGACATTTTTTTCCGCTACGCAGTTTATGGCTCTCATTAATTGATTTTATATATTGATAGATCGAGCGATTCTGAACGCAGCAATACCAAACGTGTATTTTTTTTATTTTTTAATACTTATATTGTGAATGGGGGAAGGGGGTGATTTGAACTTTTATGTTTTTTTTTTGTTTTTAAATTTTATAATAAACTTTATTTACTAATTAATTCTTATTTTTATACTGCCCCATAGAGAGGCACCCTGCTGCACCGTCTGATCGCTTCTGGTAGATACCGATGAGCTGCAGCTCATCGGTATCTGTTAGAATTGCGGACGGTGAGTGGTTGGCAGCGCCTGACAACCACTCACCAGAAGTGCTCCATGACAGCTTCAGGGGTCAAGGCAGGACCCTGGTCTGTCACGTGAGTGACGGAGATCCCGCAATATTATCATATTATATTATATTAACAGTGATTGACTGCGGGATCCAAAGGATTAACAGCACCGATCTGATCCCGGATCCGATCGGTGCTGTTAGCCCGACGTCTCAGCTGCTGAGATCAGCTGAGATGTTGGGTGTTTGATGTGACCTTCGCGCCGGAACTCATCAAACATCAGGACACGACCCATGACGTTGTACAACGTCATGGGTCATGAAGGGGTTAAATATGAATGTCTGAGCAAAGAGTCTGAATACTTATGACCTTGTGATATTTCAGTTTTTCTTTTTTAATAAATTTGCACAAATACCTACATTTCTGTTTATTCAGTGACGATGGGGTGCAGAGTGTACATTAATGAGAAAAAAATTAACTTTATTGAATTTACCAAATGGCTGCAATGAAACAAAGAGTGAAAATTTAAAGCGGTCTGAATACTTTCCGTACCCACTGTATACAGAAGAATTCACTATGTACGCTCTGCTAAATTTATGTTGGGTATTGTTTCAAATCACTATTGGAAATTCATTGGTCATAAAAAGGTTTGTAAATCTAACAACATCAGTGTGTGTTTTATATATGAAATCTCAAATGTGTGACTTTTTATGTTAAGTTCACACATTGCAGATTTAGTTCAGATTTTTCCACAATTTATCTGCAGCAGAAATGGTGCGGATTCAAGCTTTTCACTGCACACAATGAAATTCATGCTGAATGTACACAAACAATTGACATGCTGCAGATATTAACCCTTTCCCAACATTTGCCATACCTATACGTCATAGGCGGAGAGGGGGTCCCGGCTGATGACGTATAGGTATGTCATGGTGATTGCATGGAGCACAGGAGCTGGACCCATTAGATCTCCGCTGAAAACTTCTACGGGACAGTTGAGACACAGCTCTCTTAGCCGGAAGAGCTGCATCACCCCGGGCTGTTTAACCCCATAAGTGCCCCAATTGATCATAGCAGTTAGGAGGCCAGGAGAGGGAGGTAGCTGATTGGGACCTCCACTATGTGATCACGAGGGCCCAATTGTTGCCATGGCAACCAGAGGTTGCAACGATGACCTCTGGATCAGCCAGCTACAGCAAGCCTCTTAGTCCATGTCAGGAGAATGGTCCGAGAGGCTTCTGTTATTATGACACTAAAGGGGCCGTCACACACTATGATTTTGTGAGCAATCTTATCTACAATCTCAGGGGTGCGCGCACATGGACAACATCGTTGGTGAAGTGTCACATGTCTAGATATCGTTCACGACGCAGCAACGATGTTGCGTGCAGGTATCGTTCGCACAACCAGCGAACAATGCTTGTCAATGTTGTGAATTGGCGAAATTGTTAAGGAGATCGTTATCGTGGTGTCACACAGAACGATACAAGCAGACCGTATGATCGACATCGTCTGATGTGGGGTCCGGATCTCATATCTGCGATGAACGATCATACCACTTATCGCTTGTAAGATTGACGTGTCACACGCAACGACGTCGTTTGAACAACGGAAAGCCTGTGACGTTTCAACGACTTTGTTAAATAAGTCTTTTGAATTTTATAAAACCAAACAAAAATTCCTTAATTGCTATTTCTTCTTGATCCTGGGTCACAAAAACCAGATATAGTGCGATCAAAAATCACTACTTAGCCCAAAATGGTACCAATAAAAACTCCAACTCAGCCCACAAAAAAATAAACCCTCACATAACTTGGCAGAAAAATTTTAAAAAAGGTAATCGCCTTCAAAATTTGATAATGTAAAAATCCTTTTATACAAAAAAAACATTTTTTTTAGAGTGATTGTAGCCATACCTAAAAAAAGAAAAAAAAGAATATAAACCTGTTATCACTGTAATCGTACTGACCTGACTAATAAAGCCGTCTAATCACTTATATCACAAGGTGAACGCGTAAAAAATAACTAAAGCCAATTCTTTAACTGCCATTGATTTGTTTATTCTGCCTCCCAAAGATCACAGTAAGGCGCGGCTCACATTTATTCATGTGCCCACACCGCGTTATTGATGTGTATTTTTTACTGCGGATTTTGAGAAATATGCATTGACAGCGGCAGATATACCGGTAGTATGAAGCCAGCAAAGTCTATGAGCATTCAGGAGTGCTGTGCCAACACTGCTTTTTTTTTCCTTGCATATTTGGGGCAGATTTTGGATGCAGAAAAATCTGAAGCATATCGGTCCGTTTTTTTTTTTTGTTTTTTTTACAACGGTTTTCAGCCCATCAGTTATTGACTTCATTATAAAATACGCAGGGAGAAAAATCGGTCCGTACTTCTGCCTGAAAATTTCAGTTCCAAATGTGCAGTGTGGGCACATAGCCTTATTCTGCACTCTACGCTGAGTGCTTACACCTAAGGCTGGCTTCACACTGCAGTTTTTTCACTGATCAGTGTCCATCCAGTTTGTGTGCCAAAACCAGGAGTGTCTCCAAAACTCAGAACAGGTGTCAATCTTTCAATTATAGTTTTTCTCTTCAAGTTCCCCTCCTGGTTCCTCTACTCGTTTTGGCACACAAACTGGATGAACACTGATCAGTGAAAAACTGCAGTGTGAAGCCAGCCTAAGAAGACATGTAAATCTCAGAAAAAAAAAGGATTCATACAAAATTCCCAATTGAGGGAATCACTTTGAACTCCCGTCCTGCCTGTGTCCGGCAATGTCCATATTTCTACGCTTCTTGGGCGTGCACAAAAGACAGACACCGCTGCACAGAGGATAAACTGAGTCTGAGTAAGTTGCTGCCACATTAGTGAATGGATCCGTCGGGGATTACACCCGAATCGCCTATTTTGGAGATGTAAATGGAAATGTAACTGCTCAACTTAGAGCGCAGGATATATCTGAACTGATCCAAAATATTCTGTACATAAACTGCCACAAATTAGCATTCAACTCAACCCTCAAAAAAAGCAAGTCCACACTCAGGTACAGTGTTGGCCAAAAGTATTGACACTCACCATGTATGCCAAAAGCAGAATCAAAATGCACTCTCAGGATGCAGTCAGAGCCCATATGTGAAGCAAGCCCAGCTTGCGCCATTCATCTGGTGGTGCAGAGGTATCGTACTGTGCGACCATCGCTCAAGCAGCGGCGCAGGATGGGTCGCTTTCAGACACTACATCAACTGTATCTGTGTGAATGGTGCTCTAAGCGGGCTCAGTGTATGCATGGCAGATCGCCTCCCACATCTTGCTGGTAGAGGTGATTTATCAGCCTGCAGCTGGGCTTGCTTCACATATGGGCTCTGACTGCATCCTGAGAGTGCATTTTGATTCTGCTTTTGGCATACATGGTGAGTTTTTTGATGCTGCTTTTTTCTAGTAGTTTTTTGCACAAGTTTTTGATAGGACTGGTGAGCATGGGATTCCTTGTCGTGGATCATCAGCTTAAATGTCTTGGCCAATGCATGAACCAAAATCCCATATGTAAAAGTTTTTTATTCATCATATATAGAGACTTTTTGCACTTTTTAATCTATCCATGGGTGCAGTTGGGCCCTTAGGGGCATACATGGTTGAGTTTTTTTGATGCTGCTTTTTTCTAGTAGTTTTTTGCAAAAGTATTGACACCCCTGCAATTCTGTCAGATAATACTCAGTTTCTTCCTGAAAATTATTGCAATCAAAAATTCTTTGGTATTATTATCTTCATTTAATTTGTCTTCAATGAAAAAAGCACAAAAAGAATTGTCCCAAAGCCAAATTGGATATAGTTCCACACCAAACATAAAAAAGGGGGTGGACAAAAGTATTGGCACTGTTAGAAAAATCATGTGATGCTTCTCTAATTTGTGTTATTAACAGCATCTGTAACTTACCTGTGGCACCTAACAGGTGTTGGCAATAACTAAATCACACTTGCAGCCAGTTGACATGGATTAAAGTTGACTCAACCTCTGTCCTGTGTCCTTGTGTGTACCACATTGAGCATGGAGAAAAGAAAGAAGACCAAAGAACTGTCTGAGGACTTGAGAAACCAAATTGTGAGGACGCATGAGCAATCTCAAGACTACAAGTCCATCTCCAAAGACCTGAATGTTCCTGTGTTACCGTGCGCAGTGTCATCAAGAAGTTTAAAGCCCACGGCACTGTGGCTAATCTCCCTAGATGTGGACGGAAAAGAAAAATTGACAAGAGATTTCAACGCAAAATTGTGCGGATGGTGGATAAAGAACCTTGACTAACATCCATGTGAGAAAGCTGGGTCTCCCTCAGAGGTCATGGGTCTTCCAGCAGAACAATAACCTAAAACACACTTCAAAAGGCACTAGAAAATGGTTTGAGAGAAAGCACTGGAGACTTCTAAGGTGGCCTGCAATGAGTCCAGACCTGAATTCCAAAGAACACCTGTGGAGAGATCTAAAAATGGCAGTTTGGAGAAGGCACCCTTCAAATATCAGGGACCTGGAGCAGTTTGCCAAAGAAGAATGGTCTAAAATTCCAGCAGAGCATTGTAAGAAACTTGTTGATGGTTACCGGAAGCGGTTGATCAGTTATTTTGGCTAAAGGTTGTGCAACCAAGTATTAGGCTGAGGGTGGCAATACTTTTGTCTGGCCCATTTTTGGAGTTTTGTGTGAAATGATCAATGTTTTGCTTTTTGCTTCATTCTCTTTTGTGTTTTTTCATTGAAGACAAATTAAATGAAGATAATAATACCAAAGAATTTGTGATTGCAATAATTTTCAGGAAGAAACTGAGTATTATCTGACAGAATTGCAGGGGTGTCAATACCTTTGGCCAACACTGTACATGATCTGCTAAAGGAAATATAGGGGGCTTCCACATTGCTTTTAGCACAAAGGTTCGGGAAAAGTGCTATGGCTCTTTGCCCCCAATAAGAAATCAAGCAAAATCTGCTAAAGGCCCCGTTACACGCTGCGATGTCCCAGCAATCCCACCAACGGGATCGCTGGGACATTGCTATCTGATTGATGGTGAGTCTGCCTGTGTGACAGCTCACCAGCGATCAGCGAGAACGCTGGTAACAGGGTAAACAGCGCTGCGTTTAGTTACCCGATGTTTACCCTGGTTACCAGCTTACCAGCGTGTACTGTGCGGCGCTGGGAGGTCATTGATCATTGGTCTCCTGCTGTCACACACGCCAATGCTGGCCGCCCAGTAGGAGACCAATGATCAGTAAATCATTCTGGCCATTTACCAGCGATCAGATCGCTGGTACCATGTCACATGCAGCGGCTTTGCTACGAGGTCACTGCACCATCCCAAAACCGGTGACGTTGCAATGAGATCATTAGCGCTATTGCAGCGTGTAACGGGGCCTTAAATCTAAATGCTCCTCTCCCTTCTGAGCACCATAATGAGTCCCAATCAAAGTTAACTTGCACATTTGACATTGTTTTAGGCTGGCTTCACACCATAGCACAGTCCGGTCCGGGGCTGTCCGGTGTAAACCAGAGAGCCCCGAATCGGATTTTGGCCCCATAGTAGCCTATGGGGCTGGGTGGAGCCGGATGGCAGCTATCTGCTATCTCATTTCCATCTCTCCGGTGGAATCCGGGAGAAATCGGATTTTTCTCACCGTACACACAAACGTTGCTTGCAATGTTTTTGTGTCCAGGGAGAAAAATCTCCCCAAAATGCCGTATCCCAGATCCGGGGCAATCCGGAGCTCCCTAACATGTGGGCCTATGGGGCTGGATTTCCCTGGTCCGGAAGGATCCGGGAACCGGATACTAGCGGCTGCACGCCGCTATTGTTTCAGGACCACGGCTCGCCCCCTGCGAGCCGCGGTTCTGATTCATTAGCAGCTGTAGCTGCGTCCGGCTGAACACAGGACCGGAGGGCACATTTGGCCCTCCAGTTCTGTGTGTTGATCTGGTCTGGGGCTGTCAGGTTTATGCCTGACAGCCCCGGACCGGACTGTGCCGTGGTGTGAAGCCAGCCTTAGCGAGTAGGCTCACTTAATTTATTTATGTGTCTCTCCAGAAGCACAAGTTGGCCACAATGTGTGAACACTACGATGTACTGAGCACCACAAGGGCTTATTTGCAATTTTTAATTCTGCATCATTCACTGCGTTTTCTCCATGGGTGTTTTTTTTCCAGAACAAAATTGTCACTACATCCGTAGAATTCCCCAAAAATATAATTTCTAAAATTTGGTCACTTGAGGGGAGGCTCTGCTGTTCTGACACTTAGGGGCTTTCAAATGGAGTCTGCAAGCTATTCTCCAAAAATCTGTGCTCCAAAAATCAAATGTCGCTTCCTCTGTCCCGAGCCCTGCTGTGTGGCCAGACAGTACTGTACAGTCTCATGTGGGGTATTACCACATTCAGGAGAAATTGTGTAACAAATTAAGCAGACTTTTTTTTTATGTATTCCCCTTCTGAAAATTGGAAATTTGGGGTCAAAACATTTTAGTGATAAAAATATATATACATATGGGATATCGCTTTACCCACATGCACTAGGGTGAATTTTCTCCTGTTCCTCAATGAAAATGCAGATTTTTAGGCAAAAGTAAAATTTTTGTGGGAAATGTTACATTTTATTTTTTTCCTTCTTAATTCCTTTAGTTCCTGTGAAGCACCTGAAGGAATAATAATCTTCTTGAATGTGGTTTTGAGTAGCTTGAGGGCTGCAGTTTTTTTAGGATGCTGTCACTTTTGGGTGTCACATATGCCCCTCAAAGTCACTTCAAAAGTTCATAACCGTGCTGATGCACTACTCTGTACAGCACAAGCGATCAGACAGTGGCAGCTTCTAGGCCCTTAAGGGTATAAGTAAAAAACAATTACTGTATATACTCGTGTATAAGCCGACCCGTGTATAAGCCGACCCCCCTACTTTTGCCCCCAAAACCTGGGAAAACCTATTGACTCGTGTAAAAGCCGAGGGTGGACCCCAGCACAGGTATACAGCCCCCAGCAGTGGTGTTGTATACAGGCCCCCCCAGTGGTATACAGGCCTCCCCAGTGGTAGTATACAGCAGCCTCCCCAGTGGTAGTATACAGCAATACAGCAGCCTCCCCAGTGGTAGTATACAGCAGCCTCCCCAGTGGTATATACAGGCCCCAGCAGTATATACAGCAGCCCCAGTGGTATACAGCAGCCTCCCCAATTATTTATGTATTTATTTATTAATAGGTATTTATATAGCGCCATTAGGATACATGGCGCTTTACAATTTGGAGGGTAGACAGAAACAGGTGGTCGAGGACGACCACAAACGACGACAAACGATGACATATCACAATTAGTCATACGGGTACAGCAGGGTCGGGGATCCTGTCCGCGAGGGCTCACAGTCTAAAGGGGGTGGGGAGGGAGACAGTAGGAGGGGGAGGTGAGATGGTGCAGTGGGTCTCAGTATGTGTTATAGGCTTGTAGGAAGAGGTGGGTCTTCAGGTTTTTCTTGAAGGTTCCCAGGGTCGGGGAGTGTCTGATGTGATGGGGGAGGGAGTTCCAGAGTCTGGCAGAAGCACGAGAGAAGTCTTGTGTGCGGTTGTGGGAGGTGGAGATGCGGGGGGTTGAGAGGAGGAGTTCTTGGGAGGAGCGCAGATTGCGCGAAGGGAGGTAGCGGGAGACCAGGTTGGAGATGTAGGGAGGGGACAGGTTGTGTATGGCCTTGTATGTCAAGGTTAGGGTTTTGAAGCGAGATCGCTGGGGGATGGGGAGCCAGTGGAGGGCTTGGCGGAGAGGGGAGGCGGGGGAGTAGCGGGAAGATAGGTTGATGAGCCGGGCAGCAGAGTTGAGGATGGTGTGGAGAGGTGCAAGGGAGGAGGCAGGGAGGCCGGTGAATAGGAGGTTGCAGTAGTCCAGGCGGGAGATAATGAGGGCATGGACAAGTGTCTTAGCTGTGTTATGGTCAAGGAAGGAGCGGATGCGGGCAATGTTTTTTAGTTGGAGTCGGCAGGCGGTGGCGAGGGCTTGGATATGGGGCTTGAAGGAGAGGGAGAAGTCGAGGGTTACCCCGAGACATTTGGCATGGGGGACGGGTGAGAGGGTGCAGTCGTTGACGGTGATGGATAGGTCAGGAAGGGGGGTAGGGTTGTGAGGGGGAAAGACGATGAATTCTGTCTTGTCCATGTTGAGTTTGAGGAAGCAGGTGGAAAAGAAGGATGCAATGGCGGATAGGCAGTGAGGAATTTTGGATAGAAGAGAGGAGATGTCGGGGCCAGACAGGTAGAGCTGAGTGTCGTCGGCGTTGAGGTGGTATTGGAGGCCATTTGACTCGATGAGGTTGCCTAGGCCGAGGGTGTAAATAGAGAAGAGTAGTGGTCCCAGGACCGAGCCTTGGGGGACACCTATGGAAAGGGGGTGGGGTGAGGAGGTGGTGTGGGAGTGGGTGACGCTGAAGGTCCTGCCCGTCGGGTAGGAGGAGATCCAGGAGAGGGCAAGGTCAGTAATTCCAAGAGATTCAAGTATTTGGAGTAAGAGGGAGTGGTCAACAGTATCAAAGGCGGCAGAGAGGTCGAGAAGGATGAGGACGGAGTAGTGTCGTTTGCTCTTGGCGATCAGAAGGTCATTAGTGACTTTGGTTAGGGCTGTTTCGGTGGAGTGGTGTGGTCGGAAGCCGGATTGAAGGTGATCAAAGAGAGCATAGGTAGAGAGGTGGGAGGACAGTTCGGAGTGGACGTGCTGTTCAAGAGGTTTTGACGCAAACGGGAGAAGAGATATGGGGCGATAGTTGGAGACTGTTGTATGGCCGAGGGATGTTTTTTTTTAGGATGGGCGTGATTAGGGCATGCTTGAAAAGTGAGGGGAATGTGCCGGATTTGAGTGATATGTTGAAGAGGTGTGTCAGGGCAGGGATGAGGACTGTTGTAAGGTTAGGGATGAGGTGGGAGGGGAGTGGGTCAAGGGCACAGGTGGTGAGGTGCGATCGTGATAGAAGGGAGGAGAAGTGGTCCTCAGTCATGGGGGTGAAACTGCATTTGGGTGGGGGGGATGGGCTGGAGGTGGGATGGGGCGAGGGGAGTGTGGGTCAAAGCTTTGTCTGAGTTTGTCAATTTTGTCTTTGAAGAAGGTGGCGAAGTCGTCAGTAGAGATGAGAGGTGAGGGAGGAGGTGCAGGGGGGCGAAGTAGGGAGTTGAAGGTTTTGAAGAGTTGTTTGGGGTTGTGAGACAGGGCGGTAATTAGGGAGGAGAAGTAGGCTTGTTTTACCGAGGCAAGGGCAGTCTTGAAGGTATTGAGGGAACGCTTGTATAGGGCAAAGTGCTCTGCGGAGTGGGACTTCTTCCATTTCCGCTCGGCTGCCCTAGTCATCCATCGGAGTTTTTTGGTGAGAGTCGTGAGCCATGGTTGTCATTGTAGTCGTGTTGTGTTATATGTGAGCGGAGCAGCCTGGTCGAGGGCTGTGGTGAGAGTGGAGTTGTAGAGGGAGGCGGCAGAGTCAGCGTCGTGTGAAGAGGCCAAGTCAGAGAGGGGGAGGACGGATTCTGAGAGTGAATGGAAGTCTATGAGCTTAAGGTTTCTGCGGGGGTGGGGGAGTGTGCGGGTGGGGGGTTGCGTGGTAGGGGGGACAAGGGACGAGAAGGTCAGTTATGGTCAGAGTGGGTGAGGGTTGAGTGTGCAAGGTCGGAGAGGGAACAGAGGCGGGTGAAGACTAGGTCAAGTGTGTGGCCACCAGTGTGCGTGGCGGAGGAGATACATTCGGAGAGGCCAAAAGAGGAGGTGAGGGATAGGAGTCTGGAGGCAGCGGCTTTGGGGGTGTCGATGGGGATGTTGAAATCGCCCATGATGATGGTAGGGATGTCGGAGGAGAGGAGGTGGAGGAGCCAGGTTGTGAAGTGGTCAAAGAAGGTAGAGGGGGATCCAGGGGGGCGGTAGACAACGGCTAGTTGGAGGTTGCAGGGGGAGTAGATGCGGACGGAGTGTGCCTCGAAGGAGGGGAGGGGGGGTGGGGTAAGAGGGGAGAAGGAGCAGTCGCTGGCCAGAAGTAGGCCAACGCCACCGCCTCGGGTGTTGGTGGGGCGGGGAGTGTGGGAGAGAGTGAATCCCCGTAGGAGAGGGCAGCCGGGGAGGTTGTGTCAGAGGGGGTAAGCCAGGTCTCCGTGATGCTGAGATGCTGAGGAAGGAGAGTTTTCTGGAGATGAAGAGGTCGTGGATAAGTGTGAGTTTGTTACGGGCCGAGCGGGCGTTCCAGAGTGCGCCGGGTAGGGGGATAGGGGAAGCAGGGATAGGGGGAATAGGACGGAGGTTAAGGGGGTTGCGAGGGTTGGTGATGGGCCGATGGAGTGGGGTGGAGGAGAGTGAGGTGGTATGGTGGGGTGGGCCAGGATTAGGGGAAATGTCACCGGAGAGTAGGAGGAGCAGGGAGAGGGTTAGGAGGTGGGAACAGAGGAGCTTGCGTGGTGGGCGTGTACGTCTAGAGATGGTGGTTTGAAAGTGGGGGAATAGTTCAGAGCATTGGGTGAGGTGGGTAGGAAGGATGGAGGATGAGAGTAGGATTTCTTTGCCCAGTGGGGGGATGGGTGGGGGTAGTAGGAAGTGGAGGAGGATGGGAGTGAAGGTGAGAAGAAACAGAAACATGGTGGGGTGAGTAGGGGAGGAGAGGTGGGTGAGGTCCGAGGTAGCCAGGGATCTGGTGTGGCAAGGGCGAGTTCCCGGTGATGGGTGAGTGGTCATGGTTGAGGTAGGGTCAATTGATGGGGTGCAGTCTGGGGGAGGATCTAAGGAGATGCAGTTCAGGGATAAGATGCAGGCTAGGGAAGGGATGGAACCAGGGGAAGGGATGCAGCTAGGGTTGAGGTGTAGCAGAGGGTGAGATGCACAGTCGGGGGAAGAAACAGCCAGGGGTGAGATGTAGCAGGGGTGAGATGTAGTCACTGGTGAGACGAGATGCAGCCACGGGTGAGACGAGGTGCAGCCACGGGTGAGACGAGCTGCAGCCACGGGTGAGACGAGGTGCAGCCACGGGTGAGACGAGATGCAGCCACGGGTGAGATGAGATGCAGCCACGGGTGAGACGAGATGCAGCCACGGGTGAGGCGAGATGCAGTCACGGGTGAGGCGAGATGCAGTCGCGGGTGAGACGAGATGAGGTGCAGCCACGGGTGAGACGAGATGAGGTGCAGCCACGGGTGAACAAGATGAGGTGCAGCCACGGCTGAGATGAGATGAGGTGCAGCCACGCTGAGATGAGGTGCAGCCACGGGTGTGATGAGATGATGATTGCGGGTGAGATGGGATGCAGCCACAGGTAAGAAGCAGCCAGGAGGGTAATGCAGTCAGAGATGCAGTGCAGCCACGGGTAAGGTGCAGCCAGGAGGGTAGTGCAGCCAGAGGTGCAGTGCAGCTACGGGCGAGATGAGATGTAGCCACGGGTGAGAAGAAGCCAGGAGGGTAATGCAGTCAGAGATGCAGTGCAGCCACGGATGAGAGGCAGCCAGGAGGGGAGTGCAGCCAGAGATGCAGTGCAGCCACGGGTGAGAAGCAGCCGGGAGGGTAGTGCAGCCAGAGATGCAGTGCAGGCAGGGGTCAGAGGCACAGTCAAGGTGTTGGCGGCTCCGTGCAGGCAGGGGTCAGAGGCACCGTGAGGGTGTTGGTCGGCTCCGTGCAGGCAGGGGTCAGAGGCACCGTGAGGGTGTTGGCGGCCCCGTGCAGGCAGGGGTCAGAGGCACCGTGAGGATGATGGCGGCTCCGTGCGGGCGGGACGGAGAGGCTGGTGGTCAAGGAGATGAGGGGGCCTGGTCACAGGTGAAGGGCTTCAACGGTGCAGCACCTGGGTCCGCAGGTTGATGAGTCCCGTTATTGGGTGAAGTCCTGTGGCCAGAGACGAGGGGCAGAGGTGCCTGGGATGTACAGCAGGCCCTGGGGGAGCACAGCAGGCCCTGGGGGAGCACAGCGTGGGGGGCCCGGGGGGGGCACAGGAGACCCTGGGGAGCTGGGCACCATAGGGGGATCAGGCAAGTGATGGTGACCGGAGAGCAGCAGAGGGGCAGAGTGGCAGTTGTCCTGTACTCACCACAGGCGCCAGGATCGCGGTGGGCAGTCTCGTGCCGCGTCTCAGGCTGCGGTGCGGGCCGGGGTCGGTTACCGGCGGGGGCGGCGCCTCGCCTCTGAACTCAGGCCGCGGCTTCTGCCTGAGCGAAGGGTCCCACGCACACGCTCCGAGGGCAGGAGCGGCGCCCGGAGCGGTGATGCTGTGCTCCTCCTGCACTGAGACAGGAGGAGCGCTGGAGACCCGCGTGTACGGGAGGCCGCGGGCTCGGGGCTGGGGAGCGTCCCACCGGTCTCCACGCTTGGGCAGCGGGGGCAGTGAGGCGGATGGGTCTCACCTTAGGAGGGTGGGAAGGGAGCGCTCCGGCCGGTTGTTAAGCAGACTCCAGGGCTGTGCTGGGTGCTGGGGCCGTTGGTAGGGCCAAGTCCTGGGTGTCCCACGTGCGTGGGTGGGGTTCCAGTCGGGTAGCCCGGTGGATGGGCTGGTGCAGAGAGCAGCAGCCTGTAGAGTGGGGTGTGGGCCGCAGCTCAGTGGCCAGCCTGTGCTCCAGATGGCGATGGATGGTGAGGAGTGCATGGCAGCACGTCCTCACTGCACGGCGGCCATCTTGATGGTATATACAGGCCCAGCAGTATTACAGCAGCCTCCCCAGTGGTATATACAGGCCCCAGCAGTATTACAGCAGCCTACCCAGTGGTATATGCAGGCCCCAGCAGTATTACAGCAGCCTCCCCAGTGGTATATGCAGGCCCCAGCAGTATTACAGCAGCCTCCCCAGTGGTATATACAGGCCCCAGTGGTATATACAGGCCCCAGTGGTATACAGGGCCCCCCCCCATCGGTATACAGGGCCCCCCTAGCTGTCGCACACCTGTAAAGTAATACATCATTATACTTATCCCTGTCGCTGTCGCCGCTGCCGCTCTGACACCGCGCTCCTCCGGGTCTTCATGTTTCTTCCTGCTTGTGACCGGTGTTCGCAGGCAATGACGTCAAGGAAGCATGAAGAAGCAGGAAGAAGCATGAAGACCCAGAGGAGCGTGGTGTCAGAGCGGCGGGGCGACAGCGACAGGGATAAGTATAATGATGTATTACTTTACAGGTGTGCGGCAGCAAGGGGGGGCCTTGTATACCGATGGGGGGGGGGCGCCTGTATACACCTATGACTCGTGTATAAGCCGAGGGGGGGACTTTTCAGCACATTTTTACCGAGTATATACGGTAAATGTGAAAATAAAGAGGAAAAATATTTAAAATATGCCCCCCTTTCCCACAAAACTTCAATTCACCCCCTTCCACCCTATTGAAAACAAAACAATAAAAATTACACATTTGGTATTGTCATGTTCAGAAATGACCATCCTATCAAAATATAAAATAAAATAATTCAATCGGTAACCTGGTCGCCGTAACACTGCAATGAAATGCAATAACAGACAAATCAAAACATTAATTATACTCCAAATGGTATAATTAAAAACATCAGCTCAAGATGCAAAAATAGACCATCACACAGTCCCAGATCCTGAAATGCACTTTTTTTTTTTTTTAGATTCCAGATGTAGCTTTTTCACCACGTAAATAATTAGAAAAGTATAGGTTTGGTGTCTGCATACTTGTACTGACCAGGGGAATCATGCTGCCAGTTAGGTTTTACCATATAGTGAACATGGTAAATAAAAAATCCCAAAAATAATTGTGGAGTTGCACTTTGTTTTTTGCAATTTCACCACACTGGGAATGTTTTTCCTATTTTCCTGTACACTACGTGGTAAAATGAATGATGTCATTCAAAAGTACAACTCGTCCCACTAAAAACACAGTCCCTCATATGTCTTTATTGATGGAAAAGTAAAAAAAAAAAGTTATGGCTCTTGGAAGAAGGGAAGGAAAAATGGAAAGTCGTCTGGAGGGGAAAGGGGTTAAGTGCATAAAATTAAGATTTTGAACATTGCCAAATTTTTGCTAAATTTCTGATATTTTCACAGATAAAAACAAAATATACTATCCTAAATTTACCACTAAAATGAAGTGCAATATGACACGAAAAAACAAGCTCAGAATCACTGGGATCAATTGAAGTGTTCTAGAGTTATAATCTCAGAAAGTGACACTGGTCAGAATTCAAGAAAAAAAGGAAAAATGACCTAGTCAGGAAGGTTAGGTTAGGTGGTGAAATTGTTAAAATCCATGCTGCAGAGCAGTTTATGCACAGAAAATATCCATAATAAGGCTGGTTTACACAGCCGTTATTTGGCATCTGTGTGAATCCAGCTTAAACTGGATGCACCCGTATCTATCTTCCATTGAAAGTCAGGCACATGCGGGTGCATCCAGTTCTTCCCTTTTCCCTCTGATCCGAGTGTGCACAGTTTTTTGCACTGAGACAAAAATCACAACATGTTTCTTTTTTTGGTGTCCATGTCAAAAACTGTGAACACATGGATCCGGGATACCATGGGTTAAAATAAAACAGGGCTCTATGTAACCCAGATCCGTCAGACTCTGGATCCCGCTGAAAATAGGTAATAAACCGGATGCAACTGTCTGTACCCACACCTGTATTATCCGCAACATGGATCAGTGATAATACCGGTGTTGGTGCATCCAGTTGCCTCATTGCAGGGGATACCATGGGGAAGCAGGTTTTTCCTGCATTCCCCCGGATAAATGGCCATGTGAAACCAGTCTATATTTTAACATGTATGAGGACCTAAATGAGTCTGTATACAGCTCTGGCCTTTGGTTTAGATAAACCTTTAAGGCCGGGTTCACACCACGGCCAGATCCGATCCGGGGTTGTCAGGGGTGAACCTGACAGCCCTGGACTGGATCTGAACACAGAACTGGAGGGCCAATTATGCCCTCTGGTCCGGTGAGCAGCTGGATGGCTCATTTGCAGCCGCAGCTGCTGATAATTCAGGACCGCGGGGAGCGAGCTGCGGTCCTGAACTGTAAGCAGGGGACAGCTCCGTGGTGTTGAAGTTCAGTGCCGAGCGGCGCTGAGCTTCAACACCCGGCGTCCGACTCCCAGGTGCGGCTGCGGTGCGATCCGGCACCATAGACCCCCATGGTAGGGGGCGCCAGATCATACCAGATCCGGGAGGATCTGCTTTTTTCCCCCAATACACAAAAATGCTGAATGGAGCATTTTTGTGTCCGGGAGAAAAATCCTAATCCTCACGGATTTATCCGGCTCCATCCGGCCCCATAGCATACTATGGGGAAGAAATCCGGTCTGGGGCTGTCAGGTTCACCCCTGACAACCCCGGATCGGATTTCACCGTGGTGTGAAGCGGTCCTAAGGTTGTCCACCTTTTTAGAGGCTTTTTTTTTGCTATTGCCTTTAGTTGAAAAATTTGCACCTTTGGCTTTTACATGCTCTTTGTTTCCTGCACATTAAATTTGTGTTGTTGTTATAATTATCTCAGTTAATTTATGACCAAAGGTGATATCAAAATTGAATCACAAACTTCCCATCAGTCCATCATAATGTGCTTATGGATAAATTCTCAGTTAATGCAATCTTCCATCAGAACTATACTGTGCAACACAGAGGCTGTAGAAGGCAAATGGTGCAAAAGTTTTAATGACACCCAATTGCAAAAACTAGTTTTAGTCCAAAATAAATGCATTAAAGTAAAAAAAAACTCCTCAAAGGTGGTCTACCACTTTAATCTGAACGTACATGACATTATTAGCTGAGGTTCTACTGAATATAAGGGTCTGCCGACTCTTTACTGACATACAGAAATGATAAATGTTTATGAGAGACATATTGTATACACCTCTCCAAACAAAACATTGAAATATAAAATGTACTTTTATTTTCAACAGATGCACAAACAAGTTGGAATACATTAAAAGAATTTAAGAAAATGGAAATGAAGAACAGTCAAGAGTCCTCCATGGTAGAACCTGCTATTAAAAAACTACCCTCGGATCTCCCATGTGCGGCCTCCAATCACCAGCGATATTATCAGGATAAAACAAATGATCTTCCAAATCGTACAGATAGTCGAAAGAAAATACATCCATGTGCTGAGTGTGGCAAGTGTTTTCACAACAGTGCAAATCTGGCCCGACATCTGAGGATACACACTGGCTTAAAGCCATTTTCATGTTCCAGTTGCGGAAAATGTTTTACTCATAAATCTATGCTTGATGCTCATGAGAGAATTCATACTGGTGAGAAGCCTTTTATGTGTTCTGAGTGTGGGCAATCTTTTACTCAAAAATCTCATCTCATTAAGCATCGGGTTATACACACTGGAGAGAAGCCATTCTTGTGTTCTGAGTGCGGAAAATGTTTTATGCAGAAATCTGATCTCCTTAAACATCAGAAAGTCCACACAGGGGAAAAGCCCTTTCTGTGTTCTCAGTGTGGGAGGCGTTTTGCACGTAATTTGGATCTTGTCAATCATCAGCGGATGCACACTGGGGAGAAGCCATTCCCCTGCTTTGAGTGTGGGAAATGTTTTACACAGAAATCAATACTTGTGAATCATATTAAAATCCACACAGGAGATAAGCCTTTTCAATGTCCTGATTGTGGTAAATGTTTTGCTCAAAAGTCCAAGCTTCTGGGACATCAAAGAACTCATACAGGAGAGAAGCCATATTCTTGTTCAGACTGTGGGAAATTTTTTGGACACAAATCGAGTCTTGTAAAACATCATCAAAGAGTTCACACAGTATCAAAATGAAACATAGTATATTGTCATATTATATTTACTTTTACAATTACATAGGTCCATACATAGGAGCCATATATCCTTGCGAATTCAACCACCACCAACAAATTCCTTGGGTCTGGTTCACTATAGCTGTCAAACAATAGACAATCTAAAATGTATTTAAAGCTACTCTTAATGTTTCATAAATGTTAAAGAGGACCTGTCACCAAACCAGGCATGGTGATCTAATTACAGCACTGGGTGCAGCATGCAGGCAAGGGGTCACCCAGCACTTGAGCAGCCCTGTACCCCGAGATAATACACTTAGAAAACTTACATGCTCCAGCCAAATAGGAGGTGGCTAGGGGCTGCAACCAAGGGCAGATTCACACCCCCTGCATGTTTAATCTGCCCACCGCTGCCAATCATTAATCATTCTCTCCCTCTTCAGCAGCATTTAAACAGAGTTTTTTTTTTCTCTCCCAGAAAGTCAGTTTAACCCCGCCCCCTGGGGGCTTAACAGACTTTCTGGGAGAGAAAAAAAACCTCTGTATAATGCTGCTGAAGATGGAGAGAATGATTGGCAGCGGTGGGCAGATTAAACATGCAGGGGGTGTGAATCTGCCCTTGGCTGCAGACCCTAGCCACCTCCTTAGTGGCTGGAACATGTAAGTATTATCTCGGGGTACAGGGCTGCTCAAGTGCTGGGGGACCCCTTGCCTGGATTCTGCAGACATGCTGCATCCAGTGCTGTAATTAGATCACCATGCCTGGTTTGGTGACAGGTCCTCTTTAAGCATTGCTAGACTGTCTCGTCTTAATTTTAGGAAAAATAGAGAAGGGGGGAGTGTTGTTCCCTATCATCTTATTGTAGGTAATAAAAATAAATGCAGACGATTCTCCTCTCCTGCGGTGGAGTTGCACTATCAATATGACATCATTGTAGATATGTCATAAAAATACAGATTTTGAAGTCCACCTGTCGCTTCAAAGGAAAGAATCCCAGTTGCTCACAAGGGGAAGGTTTGGTAGAAACCAATTTACAGGTGCAACCAAAACTGACTGCAGTGAGCACCAGAGTGTGATGCTCATCCGGAGGAGTAAATACAAGTGAGCATATGGGATTTAATAACTTAATACTCCATTTGTAATTAAAATGCTTTGCAGTGATATCCAAATAAAGCACTACATTTTATTATAAGCACATGCAAATCATGGTTTAATCCTCAGGTGAACATCACACTCTGGCACCCATTGCAGTGGCACCTGCAAATAAGTCAGTATTCACAAATGTTTAGAAGTGCAGCTTAGTCTGATATAGTCCATTTGTTTTGTCCCAGCATATAATTCAGCTGCTCTTTAGAGTTAATTTTTTTTATGTATAAAAGTATAGACAAAATATCTTCTAAAAGGACTATGGAGGTTAAGGAAATTGACAAGAAAATTGAGAATAGAACAAAGTGGAGCCTCATCACCACCTTTTGTCAACCAAGAAAAATAATTTTAGACCTGATGACAAAATATTAGTTTGTGCTGAAAAGTGACCCAATTCTCGCAGATCATTTACCAAAAAAACCTAATGTGATCTACCGGAGAAATAAAAATTTAAAAGAGATGGTTGCTCCTAGTAAGATGAAAATTAAACCAAAAGAGAGTGTATCGGTAAATGGGGAAGATGCTGTCACTGGATGCTTTGCATGCGGGTCCCCAAAGTGTTTGTGCTGCAAAGTGATCAGTAATGGTGAAAAAACGTTTACATCTACAACAACTAAACAGAGCTTCCCAATCAAATATAAGGTTTCGTGCCAGTTTACTTACGTTATTTACTTAACTGAGTGCCCATGTGGCACACATTATATAGGAAGAACAATTCAAACTATGCACGCTAGATTAAATAAACATAGGCAAAATATTAAAAATGGGTTCCAACATCACAGCCTATCTAGACTTTATGCTGTGTGCCACCAGAAGGATGCAATGAAAATGAAACTTACTATTATTGACCATATAAGGGACAATGTAAATGACTGTTTGAAAACTCTCATTAAGACAGAGAGCTATTGGATTTTTAAAATGGGAACACTAAGTCCGGAAGGGCACAATTTAACCTTAGATAACGTGGCCAAACACTAATAGAATGTTCCATTTTTTAGCAAGTTCCTGCTGAAATTATAGTAAATGTTGATAAGTGAATTATTATTACTACACCATTTTTTATGCTATTTATGTTTTTTATGTAAAAACGTTTTTTTATATGAAATTTTAAAGGGAGTAAAGAAAAGGAATGAAGAAAGAGAAAGGGGGAAAGAAGAACAAAAAAAAATTGTTTTTTTTTATATTTTTGTATATTTTATGGTATTTTTATAAATATATGTAATGATAATATTCTAAATATTATATAATGATATGATATATGGTATATTTTTAAGAATAGGCAAGCTTGTATAGGAATAAATTGTTATGTGTTTTAGATAGACTAAAGATTAGAAAGTGAATGAAGGGTTAATGTGCAGACTTTTTATCAACCAATCAATATGTGTAATAGGGAACCAGTCACGATGCTTATAAAATGTATGATCACAGTCTAATCCCCTTACACCGGCTGAGGAAGACTGCCAGAGCACAGTTGAAACATGTTGTGGAGCTAAGGGGAAATAAAGTTGCCTATTAATGAAATCCGTTTAGATGCCTGTCATTTGAGCGCTCCCACAAAGACCGCTTTTCATCCTTGTAACATATATCTATCCCCTTTTCTGGGGGTGAGCGGCAGGAGCAGCACAATAGAGGCACAGAGCAAAAAGCAAAAAGAACCTGTTGTTACTAGAAAGAGGAAGGAGGATATACCTGATTACTTGTAACTTACCGTATATACTCGCGTATAAGCCGAGTTTTTCAGCCCAAAAATTGGGCTGAAAAGTCCCCCACCTCACTTTCTGGGCCCCCCCGCATGCAGCGCTGCGCATATACATTACCTGTCTAGCAGCTGTCACCCTCCGATGGCGGATCGCGGCTCCCGGCTCCGGGCTCCATCTTCCTCGCTGTCTTACTGCTTGTCAGGTGACCGGCCGGCGTCGCGATGACGTCATCGCGATGAGCCCCGGTCACAAAGCAGGAAGACAGCGAGGAAGATGGAGCCCGGAGCCGCGATCCGCCATCGGAGGGTGACAGCTGCTAGACAGGTAATGTATATGCGCAGCGCTGCATGCGGGGGGGCCCAGAAAGTGTGGTGGGGGCGCCAAATTATGAGGGGGGCCCTGCTGGGGCCCTGTATACTACCACTGGGGCTATATACTACCACTGGGGCTGTATACTACTACTGGGGCTGTATGTATACTACCACTGGGGCTATATACTACCACTGGGGCTGTATACTACCACTGGGGCTGAATATACCACTGGGGCTGCTGTATACTACCACTGGGGCTGTATACTACTACTGGGGCTGTATGTATACTACCACTGGGGCTATATACTACCACTGGGGCTGTATACTACCACTGGGGCTGCTGTATACTACCACTGGGGCTGTATACTACCACTGGGGCTGTATACTACTACTGGGGCTGCTGTATACTACCACTGGGGCTGTATACTACCACTGGGGCTGTATATACCACTGGGGCTGCTGTATACTACCACTGGGGCTGAATATACCACTGGGGCTGCTGTATACTACCACTGGGGCTGTATACTACCACTGGGGCTGTATATACCACTGGGGCTGCTGTATACTACCACTGGGGCTGAATATACCACTGGGGCTGCTGTATACTACCACTGGGGCTGTATATACCACTGGGGCTGCTGTATACTACCACTGGGGCTGAATATACCACTGGGGCTGCTGTATACTACCACTGGGGCTGTATACTACCACTGGGGCTGTATATACTACTGGGGCTGCGTGTATACTACCACTGGGGCTGTATATACTACTGGGGCTGCGTGTATACTACCACTGGGGCTGCTGCTGTATACTACCACTGGGGCTGCTGTATATACCTCTGGGGCTGCTGTATACTACCACTGGGGCTGCTGTATATACCACTGGGGCTGCTGCTGTAACACTGCTGTGGCCTGTATATACCACTGGGGAGGCTGCTGTATACCACACTGCTGGGGGCTGTATACCTGTGCTGGGGTCCACCCTCGGCTTATACACAAGTCAATAAATTTTCCCAGGTTTTGGGGGCAAAAGTAGGGGGGTCGGCTTATACACGGGTCGGCTTATACACGAGTATATACGGTATGTGATCTCTCATACGTAGGATGCACAAGAAAATGGTGCCAGCGTATTAATGAACAACTCAGAGACTCAGTTAATGGCGAAGCCTTGAATCCTTCAAATGTATCCAAACACTTCCATCAGATACATGGAGGTAATCTGAGCGTTTTCCATATCCATGGACTTGAAAGTGTTAACAAACCGAAAACAGGCAGACCTTGGAGACAGAAACTTTTGAGCAGAGAAGCTCAGTGGATTCTAATTATGGAGACCGCCCATCCAAATGGTCTGAACAAACGCTCAGATCTGATTCGGTTTTATTAATGCCAAACATGGTTTTTGAATTTAACTTGATGGATAGTTTAATGTACTGGTTTTAAACTTGGAATTTTCATATGCACTTGTATTTTAACCTGTATTGCATGTAACAGAGTTTGGAGCACCATGTAACCATGGAGGGCGGGGATTTCTTCCCCCAGGCGATTTACAACTCCTGTGTTAATAACATAGTGCTTGGTTATGAATAAAGAATAGTAGCCCAGAAATGCGTTAACCGGCTATATGGTGATTCTGCTCTGAAAGATGCCTGTTTTTTCCCGTAATTCCTGCTTTTAATCATGTTGGAATAAAGTTTTGGGGCTTCTTCTCATGGTGCTGGATTTTTTTGCCTTACTCTAGGATTAAAACCGTTGGATTGCTTCCACGCACAAAAGGGACAGGTGAGCTGGATTTTCCTTTAACATTGTCAATACACCATGACATGGTGTATTCTTGAAGAAGGAGCGAGGATAGCTCCGAAACGCATAGAGAAATAAGAAATAAACATAGTTCTAGATCACTCATGGTCTTTATTTGTACCCAACAGTACGGATCATGACACACCATCCTCTTGGATTCCTGTATCTCCACTATTGCACATGGAAGCGTGGGTCCAGCAGCAGCTGTACAAACGCATGTACTGGTTGTGGGTACCACAACCGAGCCGGGTGAGCAGTGAATTTCATCGCTGTTATATTTCATATCTTTGGAGATAAGACCCTATGGCGCTTTTGTTTGCCCTGTATAGGAAATAGTTTTTTACAATGATGTCACTTTTGGGTATTTTCTGTAATCTAGGCCTCTCAAAGTTACTTCACATGTGATGTGGTCCCTAAAAAAAAAAAAAAAAGTAGCTTTGTAAAATTTGTTGCAAAAATTAGAAATTGCTGATGATCTTTGAACCCTTCTAACTTCCTAACATAAAAAAAATTGTTTACAAAATTGTGCTGATGTAAAGTAAAAGTAGACATGCATTAACTACTTTGTGTGACATAACTCTCTAGTTTAACAGTATAAAAATTTACATTTTGAAAATTGCTAAATTGTCACCAAATTTCCATCTATATATTTTTTTTTTTAACAAACGCAAAAATTATCATCCTAAATTTTCCACTAACGTGAAGTCCATTATGTCATGAAAAAAAAATTGTCTCAGAATCACCAGTGTTCCAGAGTTATTGCCTCATAAAGTGACAATTGTCAGAATTGCAAAAAATGGTCTGGTCATTATGTTCAAAAAAGGCTCGGGGTGAAGGAATTAAGAAGACAGGAAAGATTTAGCTGCATGTCTCATTACATAGTGTCATGGTGCGTGAGTACAGTGCACCATCTACATATAGAAGGGAAGAAAAGTAAGACAAAAATATTTTCTGAATTTCTTAGTCTTATTAAAATGTTTGTCTTTTTCACGTACAGAAAAAAGTGGTACCGGTGTCATCAGTGCTTTTGCTCCATGGAACATGCGTGTTTTGGTAGCATCTGCCCTCTCGGCCCAGGAGACACACGGCTCGGGTGGAGTGTCCTCTTAGGTCCTCTGGAGGAGACAGTTCTTGACTACTGTAAGATTCAGAGATGGCTTTTTTGATCCAGTTGGCTATACTACTTCTGGGTGCTTTTTTGCCCTTATTTCGTTCTTCATATTGAATGAAAAGGTTGCTATCTGTTCTCCAGGCCTGAGTCTGCTGGAGACAATATCTAATGTTTTGAGATAAGGCTCAGAAATGGACAGGGTCTGTAACTCATTGACTCTTCTTACTGATGTTATAGCCACGAAGAAAGCAGCTTTCCAAGAGAGTTCAGATGATATGGGTTCAAAAGAAATCCTGCTTAATTAGGATGATTTTTAGATCCCAAGGGGAACAAATTTGTTTTTTGTTGGACGAATTCAAACTGCTGATATCATGAACTTTTTAATCCATCTATGGTTACCTAAACTCTGGCCAAAGTATATACAAGTACAGTTGTGGCCAAAAGTATTGACACCCCTGCAATTCTGTCAGATAATACTCAGTTTCTTCCTGAAAATGATTGCAATCACAAATTCTTTGGTATTATTATATTCATTTAATTTGTGTTCAATGAAAAAAACAAAAGAAAATGAAGCAAAAAAACAAAACATTGATCATTTTACACAAAACTCCAAAAATGGGCCAGACAAAAGTATTGGCACCCTCAGCTTAATACTTGGTTGCACAACCTTTAGCCAAAATAACTGCGATCAACCGCTTCCGGTAACAATCAATGAGTTTCTTACAATGCTCTGCTGGAATTTTAGACCATTCTCCTTTGGCAAACTGCTCCAGGTCCCTGATATTTGAAGGGTGCCTTCTCCAAACTGCCATTTTTAGATCTCTCCACAGGTGTTCTATGAGATTCAGGTCTGGACTCTTTGCTGGGCACCTTAGAAGTCTCCAGTGCTTTCTCTCAAACCATTTTCTAGTGCTTTTTGAAGTGTGTTTTGGGTCTTGTCCTGCTGGAAAACCCATGACCTCTGAGGGAGACCCAGCTTTCTCACACTGGTCCCTACATTATGCTGCAAAATTTGTTGGTAGTCTTCAGACTTCATAATGCCATGCACACGGTCAAGTAGTCCAGTGCCAGAGGCAGCAAAGCAATCCCAAAACTTCAGGGAACCTCCGCCATGTTTGACTGTAGGGACCGTGCTCTTTTCTTTGAATGCCTCTTTTTTTCTCCTGTAAACTCTATGTTGATGCCTTTGCCAAAAAAGCTCTACTTTTGTCTCATCTGACCAGAGAACATTCTTCCAAAACGTTTTAGGCTATTTCAGGTAAGTTTTGGCAAACTCCAGCCTGGCTTTTTTTATGTCTCGGGGTAAGAAGTGGGGTCTTCTTGGGTATCCTACCATACAATCCCTTTTCACTCAGACGCAGACGGATAGTACGGGTTGACACTGCTGTACCCTAGGACTGCAGGGCAGCTTGAACTTGTTTGGATGTTAGTCGATGTTCTTTATCCACCATCCGCACAATCTTGCGTTGAAATCTCTCGACAATTTTTCTTTTCCGTTCACATCTAGGGAGGTTAGCCACAATGCCATGGTCTTTAAACTTCTTGATGACACTGCGCACGGTAGACACATCAACATTCAGGTCTTTGGAGATGGACTTGTAGCCTTGAGATTGCTCATGCTTCCTCACAATTTGGTTTCTCAAGTTCTCAGACAGTTCTTTGGTCTTCTTTTTTTTCTCCATGCTCAATGTGGTACACACAAGGACACAGGACAGAGGTTGAGTCAACTTTAATCCATGTCAACTGGCTGCAAGTGTGATTTAGTTATTGCCAACACCTGTTAGGTGCCACAGGTAAGTTACAGGTGCTGTTAATTACACAAATTAGAGAAGCATCACATGATTTTTCTAACACTGCCAATACTTTTGTCCACCCCCTTTTTTATGTTTGGTGTGGAATTATATCCAATTTAGCTTTAGGACAATTCTTTTTGTGTTTTTTGATTGAAGACAAATTACGGTAAATAAAGATAATAATACCAAAGAATTTGTGATTGCAATCATTTTCAGGAAGAAACTGAGTATTATCTGACAGAATTGCAGGGGTGTCAATACTTTTGGCCACAACTGTATATACAAAGTGCTGAAATCTGCACCTTAAGGATACTAGGCTTCAGTTCCTTTTTTTTAGGTCGTCTTGCAACAAATCCAAGATCTTGGCGATGTTAGGTCGAAATGGATCTGGAGAGAAAGAACTACAGCAGGTATTGAAGATCTTTCATACTTTTTCGTAGATCACATTTGTAACCGGGTTTCAAAAACGTTCTATTAACATTTTTAACTGTTAACAACATAATGTATGATGTAAGATGATTTCCCCACACAAGGGGTGACAAACAAGGTTCATGTTTTGACATATAAATAAGTACAAAGGAAAGTAAAAGAAAAAGACTACACAAATGGAGAAGAAATAAACAAAAGGAGAAAAAAGAAGAGGAGAGTGGGAATCCTTATAAAAAAACAACATCCTTACAGTAAGCATATTTGTACAATGTTGAACATCATAATCTGTGGTGAATGAAACCTCTTCTATCAGTCAATAAGCACAGGAAATACTGACTATACTGTTGTTGAATGTCTTATCAATTGTTAGGTTAAGGGTGCTTTCACATTGGTGGTTTGTGGCAATTGCGGCAGATCAAGCAAAAGGCCCCGTTACATGGTACAACATCGTCAACAACATCGCTGATACGTCACGGGCTTGGAGGCGTTTCAGCGACGTCGTTGCGACCTCGTTGCGTGTGACTGTGGCAAGTTGCTGCAATAAATCGTTGGGTCGGAGTTGACAGGTTTACCAACATGTTGGAAAACCTGACGATCTCAACTCCAGCAACCTGCTGCAACGTTGTGTGTGACACCGTGATAACTATGTCATGGACGACTTCGCCCATTCACAGCAATGAGCGGGGATCGATCGCAGGGTTTGCGAACGATACCTGCTCACAACATCGTTGGTGAGTTGTCCACGATCTCTAGACGTGTGACATTTCACCAGCGATGTTCAAATTATGTCAAAAACGACCGCACGCCCCCAAGATTATTGCTGACATCGTTTCAACGTCGTGCCGTGTAACGGTACCTAAAGTTGAACTTTTGAACTCGGTTTGCCTGATCTGCCTGATCTGCCAGAAGCCGGCACACTTGTGGCAGGAACGCAGCAAGACTGTGTTCTTCCTAATGCATTCACTTGTGGACATGTGCAGCATTTGCAGTTCTGCCACGATCTGGCCAATGCGGCACTTGCAGCGAGTTAAAAACTGCAGCTAGCAGCGGTTTTTGTCTGTTGCCGCATTGGCCGTATTGGTCGAATCGCAGCAAGTGCCGCCATCCTGCCGCAAGTGTGTCGGCTTCAGGCAGATCAGAGAAATCTGAGTTCAAAAGTTCAACTTTGCCTAATCTGCCGCAATTGCTACAAACTGCTGAAGTGAAAGTAGCCTTAAATAAAAAGCACAATTTAGGTTTAACATTTAACGTCTTATCTTTCTATATGTATCACTCATGGGGACACACTTGAAGGTACCTTTACACACCGCTACCGAAGGTTAGAAACCACCGGGTGTCGCACGAGCACGTTTCAACAGTTCCTAACGGTACCTGATACTGCATTTACACGCCGCTACAAGGTGCTCCACAGTAGGTTTTTTCTATTCCTGGAAGCATCGACGGGTGCCGCAGGTTACCTTCTGTAGAGCACCTTCCTTGATTTACACGCCGCTACCACAAGGGAATATGGGCGGACCTGGGGCAGCAGGGACAACACATAGGCGTGGCAGAGTTGTGGATTACGAGACGCTCGTACGGTGATTGGACAATGCAATAGCATCATGATTGGCCAGCCAGCGCAGGAAGGCTGGCTAATACATGATGCTATTGCAATTGTATAGTGTGACTGGTCAGCTCCTTAATTATGTTGCCCTATGCAGGGACAACCAATCGTAATGCAGGATCTTCCACCAATGATCGCTGAAGGGGGGCAGTATCCCGGAGGCTGTGTCACGCCCCAGGTAGTTCACTAGGTGACGAAAATACCTTCCTGTTCCTCGATTACACGCTGCTACCATAGGGTTTAAACCTACCTGTTTTTGAGCATGGCTGAAAGGCAGGTGTCGACAGTGACCGGTGGCAACAACCTGAATTACATGCCGCTACCTCGCGGTGTTTAGACGGTACAAGATACAATTGTCTCCGACACCCGGTGGTTTCTAACCTTCTGTAGCGGTGTGTAAAGGTACCATAAGAGAGTGGCTCAGGAGGGGGTCTGGATGAGAGTCTATCAGCTCGTCCAAACAGAATAAAATTATTCTAAGGGGTCTGTCCTATTGGCTTCAGTGCATTGATAAATCATTTTATTATCCAAATTTTTTTATTAAATATAAAGGAAGAGTTGTTGTTTTCCATTGTGCTGCAGTGTGAATTTGTGAAGCCATACTAATAAAATTGAGCAATTTAAAGGTTTTATTAGGCGGCCGTCACACGGTGAGATATCTTTAGCGATATTGTAAGCGATCACGTGCACGCGCAATCGCTTACAATATCGCTGACATCGCTGGTGAGATGTCACACAGACAGACTCACCAGCGATGTGGAGCAGCGATCTCGCTCGTTACTATGGTACACATCGGGTAACTAGGCGCCGCGCGTCGCTTAGTTACCCGACGTGTACCATAGTTACCATCTCCCAGCATAGGCGCGGTCGCTGGGAGATGGATCATCGTGGTGTCATACACCACGATGATGCAGATCGTTGCATCGTTCATCGCTAGATCTGAGAACCGAACCTCAGATCAGCGATGTCACGATCAAGCGATTTACCATCGTAAATCGCTTGATTACATGCAACGATATCTTGCCCGATATCGCTTAAGCGATCAAAAAGGAGATCGCTTAAACGATATCGGGCAAGATATCTCACCGTGTGACGGCCGCCTCTGTGAGACCAGTTGGTCTGTCTCCCATTAATAGTACTGTTGGATCAAGCTGAATGGACCAGCCCATAAAATCCCTGAATTTAACCTCCTGCCAAAATGTCATTACCAGAGGACAAGACCACCAAATATGTTTCTTATCTCCTGGGGCATTGCAATCTGTGACATTTAGGGTAAACTGGGAAATAATAAACTCTATGTAAGACTTTAATGATGTCTCAGTAAGGCCCCTTTCACATCAGCGGTAATCGCTGATCGCGGCAGTTGCGGTGAAAAAATCCGCAACTCCTGCGATTACCGCATAATGGCCGCACTTGCGGTTCACCTGCGGCAAGCCCCATGCAATGTCTATGGGGCATGTGGCAAATGCGGTACAGTTGCAGTTTCGGCACTTGCGGCCACAAAAAAAAGTCAGCCGCGGTTTTCTCGCGGCCGCATCTGCAGCAAGTGCCGAAACTACACTTACCGCAAGCCCCATAGACATTGCATGGGGCTTGCCGCAGGTGAACCGCAAGTGCGGCCGTTATGCGGTAATCGCGGCAGTTGCGTTTTTTTTTCACCGCAACTGCCACAATCGGCAATTACCGCTGATGTGAAAGCAGCCTAAGGGCCCTTTCACATCAGCGTTTTTTTCAAATCGCGGCAGATGCGGTGAAAAAAACGCATCTGCCGCGATTACCGCATACCGGCTGCACTTGCGGCGCGGTTGCGGTAAACGCCATACAAGGTATAGGCGGACTTGCGGCAGGTGCGGCAAGTGCGGTTTTGGCACTTGCGGCCAGGTGCGGCCGCGAAAAAACCGCGGCTGACAGCAAGTCCGCCTATACCTTGTATGGCGTTTACCGCAACCGTGCCGCAAGTGCAGCCGGTATGCGGTAATCGCGGCAGATGCGTTTTTTTCACCGCATCTGCCGTGATTTGAAAAAAACGCTGATGTGAAAGGGCCCTAAGTGAGATCTGATTGCTACCTTTAGATACAATATCACAGTATCTAATTTCTCTCCAGTAGAGGGAATATTCAGTGTGATGTAGTGAAATAACCCATCGTCCAAAAGGGTCATATAGGCATATGTATTCAAATGCAGTAGGTGGTGGGACATATTTGTTAATAGAGTTTGTCTTGGCGAAATGTTACACCTAATTAATTTGTATAATTTCTCCCAGTGAGGGATTGTTTCTGTATAAACTTTTGCCTGGTAATAGAATTAGCAGATGTCCCATGGTGTTTCATAGTTGTTATCCCTTTAAGCTTCCACCATTTAAAGGAATTTGGTTCTAACCCAGGGTAAAACATAGGGCTAATAAATGATGTCAGTAGAGGGGAAGGATTGGATTGTATTTTAAAGGGATCCTGTCACCCCCAAAACACCTGTAAACCTATTAAAAGCTGTCCCTACAGCATAGTAACACTTTCCCTACACTCCTTTTACCTCCTAAATGCAGCAAGTGACATTGAAGAAAAACGTTATAATAGTACCTCATTAGTGATGATAATGAGTGACTATGCTATTCATAGTCACTCATCCAGGCTGCCCCTCTTCTTCATATCACGCCTGAATAGGCGTGATCTTCCTCATGGATTCAAATTGCCGCCTCCCTGCGCGCCTCCGATCTCTCCCATTGCGTGCGGGCTTCAGTGTGGGGCTCTATGACGCGATCCGCATCATACCCGGCGCCGGGTATGACGCGGATCGCGTCATAGAGCCCCACACTGAAGCCCGCATGCAATGGGAGAGATCGGAGGCGCGCAGGGAGGCGGCAATTTGAATCCATGAGGAAGATCACGCCTATTCAGGCGTGATATGAAGAAGAGGGGCAGCCTGGATGAGTGACTATGAATAGCATAGTCACTCATTATCATCACTAATGAGGTACTATTATAACGTTTTTCTTCAATGTCACTTGCTGCTTTTAGGAGGTAAAAGGAGTGTAGGGAAAGTGTTACTATGCTGTAGGGACAGCTTTTAATAGGTTTACAGGTGTTTTGGGGGTGACAGGATCCCTTTAAATTGAAATCTAATGGTTTGTTTACACACACCAATTTCTGTGTCCAATATCTGAACAGATCTCTGGTTGCAGTGAAATCATGGACACATTGTTCCATTTTGTGGCTGTGTACAAAATGGAGCAATGTGTCCATGATTTCACTGCAACCAAAGATCTGTTCAGATATTGGACACAGAAATTGGTGTGTGTAAACCCACCATAAGTTTTTGCCACAATGAAAGAGAGTGAAAAGTATATGGAGAGTAAACAACTAAATTAGAAGGCAGCTGACCAGTTGACCACATTAACCCCGAGATGGAGTAGGGTGAGATTAGGGAATATTCACTCTCTATCCATCTGGGCTTACCTGATGACACTGTGCTATTTGCACAATCTTATAACATAGGGAGAAATTGGGAAGTGATATTCCCCGATTTTGGCTATGATAAAACATAGTTCATTGCGATATCCTGGGCCGTTAGAAAAAACTGAGTGCATATCTGAAAAGATCTTACAAGGTATTACGATAGCTAGCCGTCTAGCTCCCGGGATTTAAGGACCTGGCGGCGAGAGGGAGATTTAAATCGCTCAGCTGATGCGGTCATATGACCGATCAGCTGATCGGGTTGTTACATGACCGCATCAGCGCGATTTAAATCTCTCGCCCTCCGATCAATTTTGGTGGGTGCAGGATTTAAACCGCTCAGCTGATGCGGTTATGTGACCGATCGGGTAGCCCCACCCCACCAGGCCCTTAAGCCCAGGGAGATAGACGGCACGGGACACACGCCAGAGAGATGAGAATGTTTTTTTTTTTATTTTATTTTTTTACTTTTAACCCTTGGTTCACTCTTGCAATGTATGTATATACATGTATATACATTGCGAGAGTGAAAGTGCCCTGCTTGCCTGTGCTTTGCAGGCTCGGGCTTTTCTGTGTCAGGATCCGGGAAAATCACAGACCCGGACACAGAAATGGCATCTGGAGGTCACCTCCGATGCGGTCCTTTCCAGTCCATGGGATCCTGCAAAAAGTAGGATCCCCACGGACAGGAAAAATACGCTATGTGAAAGCATCCATAGGAGTATTAATAAACATTCCTTGGGGCGTGTCCGGACATTGTACATGTCGGATGCATAATCTCTGAGCTCCGGCCCGGCGCCCTTTTTCAGAGCTGTAACGGCACTAACCGGTTCCAGTCTCCGTTTCCCGGAGTTAGCCCCCGCTCTGCGAACGCCTGGCGATGCCCCAAGGTGGTTCCCGGACCCGCAGCATGTCCCAGAGGCTGACGGATTTCTTCCCGCCAGATCGTGCGGCCTCAGAGGGCTCCAAGATGGCGCCTGCACCTTCTCAAGCCTCCTCTCCCCGCCGCTCACCTTGTGAGCAGGGACAAAGCCACCGGGAAGTTCAGGGGGATGACTCCCCTCCGGTCACACAGCGATACCTGAGGGGCATGTTGGACTCTCTCTGCCAGTCCATCCAGGAGGACCTTAAAGGTACCATTGGGGACCTGCGGGTTGATATGGCGGCAATGGGAGAACGGACGGGGCACCTGGAGTCGAAAATGTCGGAATTTGCACTAGCGCACAATGAGCTTGCCGACAATTATCAACACGTAGCGGAGGTGAATTCTCTGAAAGCTTCGATGTGGGCACTTGACGATAAACAACGCAGGTGCAACTTTAAGATCAGGGGAATAGAGGACGCTGACCCGGATGAAGATCTGATGTCGCTGATCCCTCCGTTCCTTGCACTGATTCTCCCCGACGCGGAAGCGTCGGACCTGCGAATCGCTAAGGCTTCGTCTACCTCGCTCCCAGCGTATACAACAGGACCTACTGAGAGACGCTCTTGTGACTCTGACGGTGCCCTCAATTAGGGAATCGCTCTTGCGCTCTCTACGTGACAAACCTCTAACGGCCTCTCCCTACTCCTCTTGGGTGATCTACCCGGATCTCTCTGCCCAGCACGCTGGCCAGACGTTGGGACTTTGCCCCGTATTGCAAGATCTTACGTTCATGCGGCATACAATATACGTGGGGCACCCCTGTCAGCATTGTTTTCCGATACAAAGGAACTCGCAATACATTTCTGTCTCCCACTAAACTGAAGCGCGGACTGGAGGCTACCTCGCTGCCCTGAATCGCCTCGCAACAACGATAGAGATCGGCAACGTGTAGGAGACTGCCCCGGCTCTGGGGACGCTGGAGTTTGACGGCTCAGGCTCTGGAGGAGGCTGCCTGCTAAGGAGTTCATTGTATCCTTTCTATACCTGGATACCTCCGGACACATTTAATTGTCTGGAGTCTGTGGTGGTGGGCTGCGAATCTCCCCTCCCCCCTGATGTTTGGGGAGGTGAACTGGCTATCACTGAGGGGTAGTCTTGCTGCCCACGCTCGCCCCTAGTTGCTCAAATTAAACTGAGCTTTGAATCGTTTACATTTTTGTGTCTTTTAAATTGGTTTTTGCCTTTCTTCCTTCCTCCCAGTCTTTCCTCTCCCCCTTCTACTCTTCTTCTTCCCCCACTTTCTTCCACCCTTACCCCATCTCCCTCTCCTCCTCTACCTAGGACTCTCTACTTCCTCCCTAAGGGAGGGGGGGCACCCTTACATCGCAGCGCCATGAGTTTCAAGATTTTGTCCCTCAATGCGCGGGGTTTGAATTCCCCAGCAAAAAGTCTTTTTCTGGTCATCATAATGGGAGACCCAGACAATGGGGTTTAGGGCACTGCCCTCCGGAGGTCACACTAGGTACTACAAGTTTGTAGACACCGCCCCCTCCGCTTATAAACCCCTACCGCAGGGAACATCCTCAGTTTTAAACTTAGTGTGCTCGGAGGATCACGCTTTGCTTGCACTTCACTGCATTCTCACTACTTTCGTGATGGCGTCTGAAGACAAGGTAATAAGGTCCCAGTCGGGACCGGTGACAGCCTCCCCGCTCACCCTTAGTGGCACACGCTGGTGGAGGTACCGGAGGGCCTAGGGCCTGGACACCTGGTGTTCTCCCGGTACGCTGTTACACTCCTCTCCATCCCTCTCTGGGGGGCTCTGGTGAGTGGGAGATGGGAGCCTTGCACAGCTCCGCTCCGTCCGAGGCCTCCCTAAATGGTGCTTACAGACCGGACTGGAGCCAGCCCAGTCCGAGGCCTCCCTAAATGGTGCTTACACTCCGGACTGGGCTGAGCGGCCCAGTCTGAGGCCTCCCTAAATGGTGCTTACACTCCAGACTGGTGCTGCACCCCCGTCCGAGGCCTCCCTGAATGGTGCTTACAGACCGGACCGGCACTGAGGCACTCTGTGTCTCCTGTGTGCCTGGGGGTAGTGTCTGGCACTTTATGTGTTTCATGACACTCAGACCGCGCGTTGCCCTCGGGCCCGCGGTTCTGCGGGTGTACCCTGTGCTGGGGTCACCCTGGCTGACCGCCCTGTGTGTCACAGGGGCTGAGGCCGTAGGCTGCGGATGTGTGATATGTATTTGCAGTCTGTGTACAATGTTTTTTACACTGTTTCCCGCCCTGCGGGCTCCAGCTCCCTCATGAGAAGGATGCTTGGAGGATGGGATGCAGCCCGTGCGGTGACGTCACGCGGGGCGTGTGCGTGTGTTTCCCGCGTGTCTTCGGCGCCGCCCACAGTTTCTCTGTCGGCGGCCATCTTTACCCTCACTTCCCGGCTGGGAACTGTATGCAGCGTGCGTCTGCACTCCAAGAGGGGAGACCGGAAGACGGCGCGGAGGTCACACACACACACCGCTCCCTCATACCGCTTTACAGCGGTCGGTAAGCCACCGGGATCTCCGGTTTTATTGTCTGCAATTGGGCTTATCTACCCCTACTGTGGCCATGTCCTCAGTTAGGAAGCTTGCTGCTAAGGCGGCCGAGGCCACCGTTACATGTGCTACGTGCAATGGAACACTGGTGGAGGGGTCCTGCAATAACTGTGGACGCCCAGAGGCCCGGGCTGCAACTACTGGGTCAGCAACCCCGGTGCTATACCCCGAGGTTCAGGTGATCTCAGGGCCTTGGGAGACTCAGAACAGGATCAATGAATCTCTGTTGTCTCAGCTGTCCTCCATGTCGCAATCCCTGGAGGCACTTAATAGGAGACTGGATAGCCCAGCTACTCCTTCCAGTTACCCCCGGGTGTCTCCCTCTTCTGCTGTGAGACCCCTTAAGCGGGCTCGTCGTGAGGCTTCACCCGAGCTCCAGACTCTCTCTGAGGAGGAGCGTTCCTCTGATGGTGAGGAAGATGATGGGGGTTCGACTTTCGGGTCTGTATCTGTGTCTGAACCACCAGATGGGGTGGAGGATCTGGTGTCCTCTATCAACGAGACCTTACGTCTCGTGACACCCCCTGAGGAGGTGACGGTGCACCCGAAGGAGGTCTATCAATGGCTGCGGCCGGAGGCTAGACCAAGTGGCTCCTTTATGGACCATACTAATTTTGGAAGGGTGATTAGAGCCCCCAGGTTACATCCTGGGCGGCGTTATGTCCGCAAACCCAAGGACAATCGCTTCCCCTTTCCCCAGGAGGTGCTTCAGGAGTGGTCGCAGTCCCCGAAGGTGGACGCGTCCATGACTAGAATTGCTGCACGCTCCCTGTTTTCTGCCTCTGATAGCTCCTCGTTGAAGGATGCGACGGATAGACAGGTCGAGCAACTCGCCAAGTCTTCCTATGAGGCTGTGGGGTCTTCATTTGCCCCTAACTTTGCCACGGTCTGGACCTTACAAGCGATTACTACCTGCTTGGATGGTATCACTGACCTGGCAAGGTCCAGTCCAGAGGTCCTGGCACTTACCGAGAGGGCGAGGGCCTATGCGGACTACGCCAGAACGGCGACTCTGGAAACTGCCACTCGCTCAGCTGTGGCTTCGGCCAATGCTATAGCGATCCGCAGGTTGTTGTGGCTACGTCTTTGGGACTCAGATGCCACATCTAAGAAGATTCTGCAGAATCTTCCGTTCTCTGGTGACAGGCTTTTTGGCACAGAGCTGGACAAGCTAATTAAGGATTCTGCTGAGTCTAAAATACCGCAGAATAAACCTAAGCCACGGTATACCGTTAAGAGGAACCCAAAACAGTGGTCCTTTCGGTCCAGCTCACAGTCATCAGCACCGTCCGCTCGCACGGACCGAGGGGCAAGCCCGCTTCTCAGTGGCGCTCTAAGAGTCGTCCAAAGAAGCCGGCGGGGGCAGCAGCTGCCACCCCCAAACCCGCCTCTACATGACTCGCTCTCTCTTCCTGCCTCCCCACAGGTGGGGGGCCGCTTGTCTCGCTTTCAGGACGAGTGGCTACTTCACGTTCCAGATCAGTGGGTTCGAGACGTGGTCTCGCGAGGTTACAGGATAGAGCTGACGTCAAAACCGATATCCCGATTCCATCGGTCGGTCCCCTCCCCAGAAAAAGCTCAGGCCTTTTCTTTGGTGTTGGAGGGACTCCGCAGAGACGGAGTGGTGGTCCCGGTGCCTTCCGGGGAGAGGTTCAGGGGTTTTTACTCCAACCTCTTTATCGTCCCAAAGAAGGACGGATCCTTCCGCCCAGTACTGGACCTGAAGTTGTTCAACCGTCACGTGTTGGTTCGGAAGTTCCGTATGGAATCACTGCGCTCCGTGATCGCAGCTGTGTCACAGGGGGACTTCTTGGCGTCCATAGATATCAGAGACGCTTACCTTCACGTGCCCATTGCACCGGCTCACCAGCGATGGTTGAGATTTGCAGTGGGGGAGGAACACTTCCAATTTGTGGCGCTGCCGTTCGGCTTGGCCTCGGCACCACGGGTGTTCACAAAAGTGATGGCCTCTATGATGGCTCTCCTGCACGTGCAGGGCCATGCCGTCATTCCCTATTTAGACGACCTGCTGGTCAGGGCGCCATCGGAACACCTCTGTCAAGCGAGCCTAGATGTGACCATGCGGTCTCTGGAACAATTCGGTTGGCTCCTCAATGTTCAGAAGTCAACCTTGGTTCCGACCCAGTCCTTGACTTATTTGGGCATGGACTTCAACACGTCCTCAGCCCTGGTGTCTCTGCCACAATCCAAACAGGTGGCGATCCGATCGGGAGTACAAGCAGTGCTCCTGTCACCACAATCGTCCCTTCGTGGGTTGATGAAGCTGGTGGGTCGCATGGTGGCGGCGATAGAGGCGGTGCCGTTTGCACAATTTCGCCTCCGTCCTCTCCAGCTGGAGATACTACGCAGGTGGGACAAGAGGACGATCTCACTGAATCGGCTGGTGACACTGTCACAACCGACCCGAGATTCCCTGCAGTGGTGGCTTCAACCACATCACTTGTCGCGGGGCCGGTCCTTCATCAAACCGTCATGGTTAGTGGTGACCACCGACGCCAGTCTGAAGGGCTGGGGTGCGGTGTTCTTACACCACAGGGCCCAAGGCCTCTGGACTCTGTCGGAGTCGGCATTACAGATCAACGTGCTGGAGATCAAGGCGATCTATCTAGCACTCCTGGCCTTTCAGAGATTCCTCTCAGGACATCCCATCCGGGTTCAGTCCGACAACGCGACGGCCGTCGCTTATATAAATCATCAAGGAGGAACCAGGAGTGCAGAGGCTCTGGCCGCAGTCCACCGCATCCTATCCTGGGCGGAGGACAACAACTGCCTGATCTCCGCAGTTCACATCCCAGGGGTCGAAAACTGGGAGGCCGACTATCTGAGCAGGCAGGGGATGGACGCCGGAGAGTGGGCCCTTCATCCAGACGTCTTTCGGGACATCTGCAGCAGATGGGGCACTCCGGACGTGGATCTGATGGCCTCACGGCTGAATCATCAGGTTCCGCAATACATGGCGAGGTCATGGGACCCCCAGTCGTTGGGAGCGGACGCCCTGATCTTGACTTGGTCCAGATTCAATCTACCATATGTGTTCCCTCCTATGGCTCTGATTCCCAGGGTGCTGTGGAAAATCAGGTCGGAATGCAGGGTAGCCATTCTAGTGGCTCCAGACTGGCCCAGGAGGTCCTGGTATCCGGACCTGTGGCAACTGTCAGGCGGACACAGGTGGGCTCTTCCAGAACGCGCAGATCTTCTCGCGCAAGGCCCATTCTTCCACCTCAATTCCAAGGCCCTCAGATTGACTGCATGGCTCTTGAGGCCTGGCTGCTGACATCCAGGGGGTTCTCCCCTACAGTGGTTGCCACTATGAATCGGGCTAGAAAGCCAGTTTCCAGGAAAATGTACCACAGGACGTGGAAAATCTTTTTTACCTGGTGTGCCTCTGGGGGCCGGTCCCCGTGGCCCTTGTCCATCCCGACATTGTTGGCATTCCTACAGTCGGGTTTGGAGTTGGGATTATCCCTTGGCTCCTTAAAGGGTCAGGTCTCAGCACTTTCTGTGCTGTTTGACAGACGATTGGCGCTTCTCCCGAAGGTCCGTCAATTTCTGCAGGGGGTGTCGCGGATGGTTCCACCCTACAAAAGACCTCTGGATCCGTGGGACCTTAACATGGTCCTGGCGGCATTGCAAAAACCGCCATTTGAGCCTCTGAGGAGGTTCCCCTTTCTCGTCTGTCCCAGAAGGTGGCTTTTCTGGTGGCGATTACATCTCTGAGGAGGGTCTCAGAATTGGCTGCACTATCGTGCAAGTCTCCTTTTCTGGTGGTTCACCAAGACAAGGTGGTGTTGCGTCCACGGCCGGAATTCTTGCCAAAGGTGGTTTCAACGTTTCACCTGAACCAGGAGATTGTTCTCCCATCATTTTGCCCCGCTCCCGTTCATCAGGTTGAGCGCGACCTCCATACTCTGGATCTCGTGAGAGCTATACGCATTTATGTGTCCAGAACCGCCTCCTTTAGGAGTTCGGATTCTTTGTTTGTTCTTACGACAGGTCGCTGTAAGGGGTCCGCGGCTTCAAAGTCAACCTTAGCCAGGTGGATTAAGGCTTCCATTCAAGAGGCTTACCGGTCTTCTGGTTTGCCTCTCCCGGTGGGATTGAAGGCTCACTCTACCAGAGCCGTAGGTGCCTCATGGGCCTTGCGACATAGAGCATCTGCTCTACAGGTGTGTCAGGCGGCCACTTGGTCCAGCTTACACACTTTCTCTAAGCACTATATGGTGCATGCCCATGCCTCTGCGGATGCAAATTTGGGCAGGCGGGTTCTACAGGCGGCGGTTGCCCACCTTTAAAGGGGAACCATGTTATCCGTCTTGTTGAGGAACTCTTCCCGCCCTGGGGTATTGCTTTAGGACATCCCCATTGTCTGGGTCTCCCATTATGATGACCAGAAAAAAGAGAATTTTGTTTACGTACCGTAAATTCTTTTTTCTTTAATCATCAATGGGAGACCCAGTACCCACCCAGTTGTTCCTTTGCTTGTTTTGCATTGGCTCTGTTCTCTGTTGAGACAGTGTTTGCCGGGTTGTTGAACCGTTTGTGCACGGTGTTCTTCCCGATGTTTCGGGTGTGGTTTATTTTCCTCCTCGCAGCTTGTAGACCAAACTGAGGATGTTCCCTGCGGTAGGGGTTTATAAGCGGAGGGGGCGGTGTCTACAAACTTGTAGTACCTAGTGTGACCTCCGGAGGGCAGTGCCCTAAACCCCATTGTCTGGGTCTCCCATTGATGATTAAAGAAAAAAGAATTTACGGTACGTAAACAAAATTCTCTTTTTTTGTGGAGGGAGGTCGCTCAGTCACGTGCTGAGGTGGTGTGCGTGCAGGAGATGCATCTACTAGAGGGGGATAACCGTAGACTTCATAATCCCAGATACCCTAACATTTTCTTTGCTAACAATACGTCGAAGAAAGCAGGGGTTTGCATAATGACGCGCTCCTCTCTTCAGTTTCAGCTGAAACGACTTGTCGCGGACCCGGCGGGTCGCTACCTTATTGTCAATTGCGAGATCGCAAGCATGCCGTACACACTAGTGACAGTATATGCTCCTAATGGGGGACAATTCCGGTTCTTAAAGTCGCTTCTGGGTAAGCTGAAGGGGGAAGGTGACGGCAGACTCATCATCTGTGGTGACTTCAACGCGGTCATGGAGGCAAGGCTGGACTCCTCGGCTTCGGTGAGACGCAAACAGAGAGATCTGCTCCCTCTATGCAGAGAGCGTCGCCTCCATGACATTTGGCGTTACCTCCATGCGGGGGAGAGGGACTATTCGTTCCACTCTGGTCTGCATGGGTCGTACTCCAGGATTGATTTTATCCTGGTGGACGACCTGTCCCTCGCGGATTGTAGAGGAGCCGAGGTGGGAACCATTACATGGTCTGACCATGCGCCGGTGTCTTTGGAGGTGGCGCTTGGCGGCGGAGGCTGCGGACATAGGAGGTGGCGACTTTCCCCGGATCTCCTGAAAGACCAACGGATTTTGTCTGAAACTGAATCATACATCAGGCGATTTTTTTCAGGAGAACGACACTGGTGATGTGTCTGAAAATGTTTTATGGGCCTCACACAAGGCGGTACTATGCGGCCTCCTTCTTAAGATGGCTGCTCGTAAAAAGAGGATGAGGGATTCTCAGAGAAGGGAATGGATAGCGAAGATTCAGGCGCTAGAATTGGAAAACAAAGCCTCTCCTACTCCGGCCTTGTTGGCTGAGATTAACAAGGCTCGCTCACAACTCCGGTTACTATTACTTTGCCAATATGAGACAGGGATGCGGAAACTAAAAACCCGTTTTTACGCCATGGGTGATAGGGCGGGTAAACTCCTGGCCAGGAGACTGAAAACCAGGTCTCTCCTATCTATGACCACTCTCATGCGTAACTCTCAGGGGGTGAAGTTAGAGACCCTCGACAAATGGTGGAGGTGTTTGCCTCCTACTATAGACGGCTATATAACTTGTCTAGTGATGCGGCGACCCCTCAGCCGACGGTCTCTGGCATACAGGATTTCTTGGCATCGGTGGAGCTTCCCAGGGTCTCGCCGGATGTCCTGGCGGAATTAAATCGCCCGTTCTCCACTGTGGAGATCCTTCGGGTCATTGCCTCGTTGGAGTCGGGAACAGCCCCGGGTCCCGACGGCTTTGTTAACGAATATTACAGGGCATATGGAGACACCTTGGCGCCATTTCTCCTTAGAGTATACAACTCGTGGAGGGAGGCGGGCTCTATCTCTGCTGAGGCTCTAGAGGCCACTGTGACGACAATACCCAAACTGGGGAAGAACCCGGAGCTCCCTGAGAGTTACCGCCCAATTTCTCTCCTCAACACAGATCTAAAAATCTACTCCAAGCTTCTAGCGACGCGGCTGGTTGAGGTGATCCCCCAACTGGTCCACCCGGACCAGGTGGGTTTTGTGGCTCACAGACAGGTGAGAGATGGGACCCGGAGGATGATTAACCTGATTGAATTGGCGGAAAAACGGGGTGTCCCTAGTGTATTCCTGTCTCTGGATGCCGAAAAGGCCTTTGACAGGGTGCATTGGGGATACCTCATGGAGGTCCTGAGGAAGTTTGGTTTCTCTGGTCCTATACTTTCCTCTATTATGGGACTATACACCCATCCTACCACCAGGGTTTTCTAGTCGGGGTTCCTCTCTGACCCATTTTAAATAACTAACGGAACGAGACAGGGGTGTCCCCTCTCTCCTCTGATATACGCTCTGTCGGTGGAGCCCCTCGCTGCGAAGCTTCGGGCTGACTCAGACATAAAGGGAATGAGTGTTGGGGGGAGAAATCACGTGGTGGGATTGTATGCAGATGATATTATCGTCTCGTGCACGCATCCCGCTACGTCTCTCCCGGTGGTATTAGACCGTCTCCTATCTTTTGCCGAGGTCTCTTACTATAAGCTTAACGCTGCAAAATCTCTGGTGTTCCCGGTTCATGTCCATGGTGGGGTGATACAAGAGTTGTCGGGTTCCTTGCCATTCAAGTGGGCCCCAGGTAGCATTCCGTACCTGGGAGTTACCCTGTGTCCCTCTTCGGAGATGATGCGGCGTAACGTTGATCCCATCCTGTCTGCCCTTCGGCAGGCATCGGATGCACAAATGAACTCCCCACTATCGTGGATGGCGAGGATTCAGACATTCCGAATGATGTGGCTGCCGCATTTTCTATATCTGTTTCGCTGCGTTCCTCTCTTGTTCTCTTCTAGAATATTGGGGAAACTTCAATCTCAGACCAACAGATTCATATGGGCCTCCAAGCGACAAAGGGTCCAAAGGAAGATGATGTGCCTGGGTTTGCGGGGGGGTGGTATGGGGGTCCCGGATCTGACTTCCTACTACCGAGCTTCTATCTTGGAGACCAGTAAGGTGTGGTGGTTGGGAACGTCGGACCTGGGGTGGTTCCACCTGGAATCCAGTATGATGGGACACAGCTCTCTCTGTGAGCTCCTCGAGGCGGAATCCTTAGCTCCGGTGCGGTACTCCCACAGTTTGGCGACAATGAAAGCCCTTCTGCACGTATGGAAACATGCCCCATGGACCAGGCTTCCGCCACGCGAGATCTCCGTGAGGGCCCTTTTGCTACATATCCCGTCTTTACGCATAACCGACTGGATTGATGGGAGTTTGGCGTCTCTAGAGAATATTGCCTCTTGCTCTGGGATTATGTCATCGCGCACCCTAGCTGAGACGCACCCACACCTAATGCATACCTTACTTTCAACTATGTCAAGTGACACACTTCCTCACTGCGCGTGATGTTGACTTGTCCTTTGGTCCTCTCTCTCCCTCCCCCCTGCGCTCTTTCCTGCTATCTCCTCCCGCATGCCGCAAGGGCCTTTCGGCGTTATATAACGCACTTCTTGAGGATGGCTTGGGCTCGACCCCTGTATATAGGATTAAGTGGCAGGAAGATTTGGGCTTTGCGGCTGACGAGGAAGACTGGGTAGGAGCGGTATGTTGTGTTCACAGGGCCACCAAGTGCATTAATCATCTGGAGCAACTGAAAAAAATCCATCTACGATGGTATACGCCACCGTCAGTGGTTGCACATTATGACCCCACTACCTCGCCTCTATGTTGGAGGCTTTGCGGCCAGAGAGGGACGCTTGCCCACACTTGGTGGTCCTGCCCGAAAATCGCTCAGTTTTGGACAGTAGTGGAGGCTTTAATGTCCTCTACCATGGAGGTGAGAATTCCCCTGTGCCCTCAGGCGGCAGTCCTACACCTGAGCTTGGAAGGTCTCCCTCCGGTGCAGCGTCATCAAGCTACGTATGTCCTGATAGCAGCGTGACAATGTATCGCGTCGGCGTGGAAAGCTGTCTCCCCCCCACGATGAGTGACCTCACCTCCCGCCTCAATCTGATTTTCACATATGAACACGCCCTAGCAATAGACTCTGTTCTGAGGCGATATGTACGCGAGGCATGGGCTCTATGGGCAGCTCATCCATTAGCGGCTCCTCTTCCGTAGTGTGAGGGGTCCATGTGGGACTGGAGACGTTCGCTGCCTTCCTCTGGGTGCCTCCCCTTCCTTCCCTACCCCCCTCGTTTTCCCCTCTCTCCATTTCTGGGCCTCCCCTACTTACTCTCCTTCCTCATCCCTACCTTCCACGCCCGTCGCATTTCCCCCCTCCCCTTTCTTTATACTCTCCCCCTTCCCTCATGCTCCCTTGCATTGCTTTTGTTGATGTACTTACTTTGCTTGATTTAGTCCATCAGGACTTGATTCATGTAGTGCGAAGTTCCATGTTGGTTATATCTGTGTATCTCTCTCTGTTATTTAAATGTTTTTCGGAAAAATACTTTCAATAAAAATCTAATGATGGAGAAAAAAAAAAAAACATTCCTTCAGGTTTATCAACATTCATTTTTGGACCAGAGATTATTTCAAATCTACGTAAAATGGAAGATAGGTTCAATAGAGTTACTAAAGGTTGTGTAGTCACTGCTTAATCCGTGATCTTGACATCCTCTAATATCAGGGTGTACCCGTAAGGCTTCTACCAAAGGTTCCATGGCCAGCGAAAATACAGTTGTGCACAAAACGTTTACATACCCTCGTTAAAAAAAAAAAATCTCGCTAAAATCCTGGCGACTCGTCTGATCAGAGTTATCCGGCAACTTATACATACAGACCAATCTGGCTTTTTGCTGAATAGATCCACAACAATTAACTTGAGACTATTCCTGAATCTGCAATTGTCGGCGGATAACCGAGGTCAGAGAGTGGTAGTTTTTTTTAGATACGAGAAAAGCGTTTGATAGTGTTGAGTGGAGATTTTTGTGGAACGTAATGGTGTATATGTTTTTTTTTGGTTAAATATATTTTTATTAAGCAAAGAATAATATCGTGCTCATTATACATTTTCACTATAACATACAAAAAAATTTGAAGAATAATGAAGGACACACATATTGGTGGAAAAAACATTACATCAAGAAACACCAGAGGTAATAAACTCCTTGGATCTAGAAACGGCGTCCTCTGCTCACCAAAAAGAACTCCACTCACGTAACTCGTAAGAATCACTGTTCCAGCATGGCTAAAAGCGAGTAGAGCTGATAACACGACGTCCATAGTCCCCGAAAGAAGGGCCATGGACGCCTACTAAAATCATTATAAGAATAACCGGTAGATCATAGCAAGGCCAGGTCCACCGTTCGGTAAGAGCTGGTCAGCTCGCCCGGGGGGACGGGGGGGAACAGATAAGGGAAGAGATGGAAAAGAGAACAGAGAGGGAATGAACACAAATACTGTAGGAAGTAGGAGGAAAAAACAAAAAGAGAATGAAGACGCAGCTTGATGGGGGAATATAGATCAATTAGATATGTTGAAGTAAACAGGTCAGGAAAGTGGACTGAATCTTTGAATAGAATCCATTCAGTCTATGTAGCCAAGAAGGAACTCATTGTCTGTAAATTGTCTGCATTGATTTCTTCCATCCTAAAGATGATATCGAATTCTGAATACCACTCCACAATGGTTGGGGGAACTGGGTCCTTCCAGTGTCGGGGGACAACAGCCCTAGCGGCCGCTAGGCAAAATCTAAGAATATCTCTTTTTTGGGATCTCACCGAACCGGGAATCATGGAAAGCAGGGTCATCTCGGGAGAACCAGTGATGTGCCTGCCTGTAATCAAGCCGTAATTTCGAAACACTTGGTTCCAAAAGCCTCTAATCGAAGAACAGTCCCACCAGATATGCAAAAGCAAGCCAATTCCAGATTCGCACCTCCAACGGCAGTTTGAGATCGTAGGAGTGATTTCATGCAACCTGTCAGGGGTAAGGTACCACCGAAATTGCAGTTTGTACCCTTTTTCTGAGACCTCACTGGAATCTGGGAGTTTATGGTTCATAAGGAAACAACGCTCCCAATCCCCATCTGACAGAGTCCGAACCAAATCCAGCTCCCAAGCAGACTGAAAGTAGAGTTTCGTATCAGAATCAGGTGTAGAAAAAATCGAGTAGAGGGAAGAGATCCCCCTAGTAGGGCCGCTTTCACCTGCAAACAGTAGTTCCATAGGAGAAAGTCCACTGTCCAATCCCCTCGGTAAGTTCAGGGAAACCAAAAAATATCGGACTTGCAAATACTCCCACCAAAGAAGCTTAATAGAAGGAGAATGGCCCTGGAGGGAGGAAAGGGTGGGAATCTCACCATGTTTTAAAATATCACCCACCCGGATGTCATCTTCATATTTCCATCCCAGGAAGGCCTTCCTTTTCAAACCCGGGGGGGAAGGCGGGATTACAAAAAATCGGGGTAAGAAGGCTTACCCCCAGGGGAGCGGATTTCCCCAATCCACTACAATGCCACGCCTTCTTAGCTTCTAAGGTTAGGAGAGAAAGTTTCTCCCTGTGGAAGATATAATGTTTTGGGATCCATTGGAGATAATGGAGTGGCTAATCGGACCATGTCTGTTCAAGCAGTATCCATTTTTTTTAAAGTACTTTAAATTTCCAGTCTAAGAGGCAAACTAATATGGCCACCTGGCAATACTTTTGGAGGTCAGGGAGCCCCACACCGCCAAACTGGCTTGGTCTAGAAAGGATCTTCTAACCCACCCTCGATCTCTTCCCTTTCCAGATAAAGTGTGAAATTAAAGACTACTTTAGCAAAAAAATGATTTGTGTGGCCAGACGGGAACCGTCTGGAAAATATACAAAAATCTCGGTAGGATGTCCATCTTGACCACCTGAATCCTACCACGCCATGACAACCTCAAAGGGCCATAAGACTCCAGAAGGGATCCCACCCTATTCAAAATAACCTGATGATTTAGGGAAAATAGCAGAAGAGGGTCTAAAGGGGAAGTTCCGTTTCAGAGAGGCCACCACAGATGAAGATAGGGAAATATTCAGGACCTCAGTTTTAGAAAAGTTAGTCTTAAAGTTACTGAGATCCCCAAAGGATTCAAACTCCTTAAGAAGGACTGGGAAAGAGACAACGGGGTTAGAGACAAAGAGGAATATGTCGTCAGCAAACAGGGCCGTTTTATGGGAAGAATGCCCTACTTGAATCCCTGAGATATTGTCGTTATCTCTTATAGCCTTAGCCAAATGTTTGACTATTAGGACATATAATAAAGGGGATAACGGGCATCCTTGTCTGGTGCCATTCTTAATATAAAAATGGTCAGACAATGATCCATTAACTCTTACTCGTGCTGAGGGTCGTGAGTATAATGACATAATTTTGCCCAAGAGATTAGGTCGTAAGCCAATGTGGGATAAGGTCTCCCGCAGAAAGTCCCAATGGACTCTGTTAAAGGCCTTTTCCGCGTCAATCGACAGAAAACAAAGAGGGGACTTTTGCATCTTAGCCCTCTCAATAAGGAGAAGGGACCTAATAATGTTGTCCCGCGCCTCCCAGCCTTTGACAAAGCCCACCTGATCAAGATCGATAATAGATGGGAGAAGTCCAGACAATCTGTCAGCCAACACCTTGGCAAATAATTTGACATCAACATTGATCAGGGAGATTGGTCTATAGCTGCCCGCTAACAGGGGATCTTTATTAGGCTTTGGCAGTACAGAAATATGTGCCTCCAAAGATTGGGGGGTAAAACCGTTCTCCTCGGAAACAGCATTAAAGGTGAGAACCATTTGCGGCAGTAAGTCAGCCAGAAGGGATTTGTAAAATATGGGGGTGAACCCATCAGGCCCAGGGCATTTAGATGTGGAAGTAGATTTGATGGCCTCTGACAACTCCTCAGGGGTTATGTCTTTCTCCAGGACCTCTAAGTCGCTCTCGGAAAGGGATGGGACCTTAATTCCATCCATATAGGATCTGATTTTATTTTTCAACATGGTGGGATCTAGATCAGCAAACTTACCCTTGATGTCGTACAGGGATTTATAATATTTTTGAAAGACCTCCAAGATCTCTTCGTTACTATGGACCAATTGGCCCTTGTCATTTTTAAGTGATGAGATGAAGGTGGGACCCGTCCTGGGGTGGAGTAGCCGTGCTAATGGGTGTCCGCATACATTGGCCTTTTTATAAAAAAAACCTGCAGTTCTTTCTCTATTACGTACGAACTGCTTATCCAGCATGTCCTTAAGTTCGAGCCTTTTGGTAGTAAGCTCGACTAGGGTTTCGGGCCTACTCAAATTTTTATGCTTTCAAGGGTTTGGATACGTGACACACGGGTGTTGATTCCCTCCGTATGAATTTTTTTAAGTCTAGCACCATGCTTGATTAAAGTGCCTCTCAGGATGCACTTTAGTGCTTCCCACTTAGTAGCCTGGGGTGTCGGATCCGTCACACGAGTAAGGGAGAATGTCTCAATATCAGCCCTCAATTCCCTCAAACAAGTTGCATCCTTTAAGAGATTGCCATTCAACCTCCATAAAAAAATTTTCTCAGCCAGCCCGAGAATCTCCAAGGACAGAAAAATAGGACAGTGGTCCGACAATGTAATACTGACAGTCCTGGCATCTGGTTTCCAAGACAGTTTTCCCTGGCTGACCAGGAATAGGTCGATTCTGCAGTAGGAGTTGTGCGGACTAGAATAGAAAGTATAATCCTTACCTCTGGGATTGAGAATTCTCCAGACATCAATCAAATGTAGCTTGAGTAAGAATCTTTGCAGGGCTCTCACCTTTCTCGATGGGACCGCCCCCCGACCAGATGATGTATCTAGTATGGGATCAAAGCCAAAATTAAGGTCCCCACCAATCACGATCTGGCCTTCTGCAAACGGTGACAATTTCAACAAGAGAGATCTACAGACCCTAGGCTGATCCCGGTTCGGAAGATACCAATTAACTAGAGTCAGGATCTTGTCAGCAATCTTAACTTTCATACAAATAAAGCGTCCTCGTCAATGATAGTATCAATCAATGAAAAATTCAAATTTTTATGGAAGGCTATCGAGATGCCTTTTGTCCTGGATTCAGGATTGGAACTATGGGTCCATTTATCATAGAGTCTGCCTCCAATAACCGGAATCCAGTCAGATCTAAAATGGGTTTCTTGAAGAAAAAGTATGTGAACCCCTTGTTTGTGCATATCTTTCAATATGTGGCTTCATTTGTGGGGAGTATTGAACCCCTCGTACATTTAGGGATCCAAATTTTATGGGCCCCATCTTCCTGCAAGGGGGCGGGTATCAAACCTGAAGGCCCTATAGAGAGGCTAACCTGTTACTAAAGAATTAGGGACAGAAAGAAAGGTAAAGAAAGTGGGAAGAAGAGAGGTGAAAAAATGAGTAGAAGGTAAGAGGGGAGAGAAAGGTGATTAGTGCCCCTGGGGGAGCTTGAGAATAAAAACTCTTGCTTATGATATGGGGTATAGTCGTTTCACGAATACCACGGTCTAAGCTGACCGTGTCACCCCTCAACTGGTTGTGTCCTTTCCAACGAGGAAAGGGAGAAAGTCAAAACAATTCGGCACAATATATATCATAAACCAAAGAACTCGATGAACAATGTACTTGTAAAATACACTATGTTCCCCAGCCAGTGTCCCTGAATCATAGAAATAACACCAAATTACCCATGTATACCGAACTGACGGGAAGGGAGGGGGATGGAGAAAAGGGGAAGGAAGGAAGGGGAAGGAAAAAGAAAGTAGGGGGGAGGGGAGAGAGAAGGGGTGGGGGGGAAAGAAAAGGGGGAAAGTGGGCAGGGGATATGGAGGGATGGGGGAGAACTAGGAAGGGAAGTAGAGAAATAAATGGAGCATAAATGATATACAACAAGTTTAAGTAGTCATCCACGCAACCATTACTGCCCAGTTAAAGAACCAAGACCCAACGGTCTAAGATTAGCAGAACAAAAGTACGGAACATTCGCCATTCAGCCGTCCTCAGATAGGTCAGTACGTTTTAGTCCTCTTCCACGGGATCTGGCACGGCTTCTCCCTCTAGTACGGCGTGCTCTCTTCTGGCGCTGTGGCATAGGGCCTAGACCCTGACCTACGGGATAAAGCCAATCAGGGAACTGGAGACCCGGGTCATCCAGGCCCAAGAGGTCCAGGAAGGTCTGGATCTCCCTGGGGTGTGATAAGGTCACCATCCGAGAACCCCACCGCACCTGCAGGCGGAACGGATATCCCCATGGGTAAGGAATCTGGTGTTGCCTAAGGAGGTCTAGCAGGGGTCTTAAAGCTCTCCTCTTTTGAAGGGTTCTCCGTGACAGATCTGAGAGGAACTGTAATTGAAAGTCTTGAAAACGGATCTCACTACTTTTTCTGGAGTGACTGAGAATTTCCTCCTTGACCTGATATCTGTGAAAGCGACAGATTACATCCTTAGGTACCCTGCCATCTTCCAGGGGAGAGCCCAGGGACCTGTGGGCTCTGTCGAACTCATTCACTGTCTCTGAAGTGGAATTCCTGACAGAGTTAAACAAGATTTGAAGAGTTGCGGCCAGTTCACTGGCAGGGACCGACTCAGGCAGACCCCTTACTCTCAGATTTTGCCTCCTCTCACGATTCTCCAAATCCTCCATATGATCCAGAAAACTCAAAAATGGATGTTTGGGCTGTCAATTTGTCCTCAAGGGCCAAGATCTTGCCATAAGGTTTTTCTACTGTAACGTCAGTATGAGTTACCCTGCCTGAGAGGGCCGAGACCTCCCCCTCAGGGCCGTTGTTTCAACTTTAAAGGAGTTCTCTATCCTAGAAACAAAGCCCTCAAGCTCCTCTTTGGTTGGAACAGTACTAATGCGAGCCTTAAAGGTTTCCCACATATCTGCATCAGGGCTATCTTGTGGCCGCACTGAGGGTAAAGAAAGGGAACCACCAGGGGCCCTGCTGTGGGTCATCTCCGCAGACCGCTCACCTCCATGTGCAACAGCAGGGGAGCTAAGTGTGTAAGGGGGAGAGCCCATACTGTAGCCCAATGACCTATTGGGGCTTGGCTGCAGCGCCCCCCTGTAGATGGATGTGCCAGAGGTTGCAGGCTAGGAGACTGTGGACAAAATGGCGGACAGTCCCCCCGCAGCACAGGCCACTCAATGTGGGGGAGAGAGGGCTGCGCAGCCTGAGCCCAGGGCCTCTCTGTGTCTCCTCTGATGTGGAAAGTCACGTGATTGGGGCTCCCCCATCTCCTTGCTCCCCTCCGTTACCTCCGCCGATGGTGCTGTGCAGTAGGACCTCCGGGGTGAACATCCCTGCCGCTGTCATTCCAAGGACCCCTGCCCCGGCCTGCTGCATCTCCATCCCTCCCTGGCTGTCTCCTGTATTGTGCTCCATGCTGTGGGGCTGGGCGGCGGGCTGCGCCATCTTAGAATCGATGCAGCTCCCAGGCACCTTACCGGAGCTCCTCAAATAGCGAGTTATGCACGCAGAAAACTCCACCGAGGGTCCAGATGGGGTGGCAGGGTGTGCAGACCTCCTTTTCGCCGGCATAGGCTCCGGTGCAGTCGGTTTTAGGACTGTTAAAGGGCTTAATGCGGCCGGGGAAACAGGAGCTCAGGGACTAGCAGCCTTCTCCTCTCATGGCCAGGACACGCCCGGTGTATATGGGTTTTGGACCTACCTTTATCTCATGGGTGAAGCTCTTATACTCCTCTCCAACAGCCAAAATTAAAGTGAATGGAGAGGTGTCCCGAAGTTTTCACCTCTCAAGCGGTATGAGACAGGGGTGTCCGCTGTCGCCACTACTTTATGCGATGGCAGTGGAACAGCTTGCAGCCAGCATAAGGATTTCGAAGGGGGTGTCGGGATTTCGGTATGGCTCCATAGAGGAGAAAATAGCCCTGCATGCTGATTACATCCTACTCTTTTTGGATACTAGTGGAGAGGCATTACATAATGTTATGGGAATTATAGAATGATTCCGTGTCATGTCGGCTCTTCCAATTAATTGGCATAAGTCCTGCATCTTGGTGGTAGACCAAGATGTGAGAGTTAATGATTTAGCTGAAAAAGCTAGACAGTTGTAATTTGTAAAAGAATTTAAATACTTGGGGATATGGATATCGCTCCCTCATTCGCAGCTCACTGATCTAAACTTGGAACCATTGTTAGACAAAATGCAAGGCCAGGGCGTGGTCTAAATTGCACTTATTGGTGGTGAGTCGCATCAATTTAATTAAGATGGTGATGATGCTACAGTTGATGTATGTATTGCACAATGCACCGGTGTTGCTTCCGAAGAAACGATTCCATAGAATCAATACTATCTTCAGAGATTTAACTTGGGGGAAGAAACAAGCCAAAATAAGAATGGAGACACTGCAGAGAAATAAGGAAGAAGGAGGTTTGGCATTACCAAAACCATGGGTTTACTAAACAGCAGTTCAAGGACAGCACTTCAGAGGCTGGAGAGAGGAGACATGTACAGGGTCGACACATAAGATTCTGAGTCAAATAACAGAAATACACCCGCTGGTGCAGAGTCTGGAGGCTGGGATATTTAAAAGGTTGGGTGGGCATGATTTTTATGCAAGTTTCAGAGACACTTGGTTCAGTTGGATGCAATTTCAACAGTCTGCGGGTCTGGTGGTGGCTCTGACTGATGGTTCTTCAGTGGTATGGTACGCAATTAGCGTAAGCACAGTGCATGGCAGCGTCCTAAATAAGGAGCTGTCTCAGGTACTAACGCTAATTGCGTACTGAAGCCGCTGCTCTCCATGGCGCTGAAGGCTTAATCAGCAGCATGGGCTGCGCACATTGAAACTCCAGTGAGCTGGTTAGCACTGTATGGTGGCTCAGTGGTTAGCACTGTGATGTGAGCACTGTGATGTGCTCAGTGGTTAGCACTGTATGGTGGCTCGGTGGTTAGCACTATATTGTGGCTCAGTGGTGAGCACTGTATAGTGGCTCAGTGGTGAGTACTGTATGGTGGCTTGGTGGTTAGCACTATATGGTGGCTCAGTAGTGAGCACTGTATGGTGGCTCAGTGGTTAGCACTGTGCGGTGGCTCGGTGGTTAGCACTGTGCGGTGGCTCGGTGGTTAGCACTGTATGGTGGCTCAGTGGTTAGCACTGTATGGTGGCTCAGTGGTAAGCACTGTATGGTGGCTCAGTGGTGAGCACTGTATGGTGGCTCAGTGATGAGACACAGGGACATGGGAGGCAGGGACACAGGGACATGGGAGGCAGGGGCACGGGAGGGAAAAGGCACAGGGGAGGCAGGGGCACAGGGGGAGGCAGAGTTATGGGGAGAGACAGGGCACACAGGAAGAGACAGCACACACGGGCTGAGAGCACACAGAACGGAGAGAAAAGCACAAGAGAGAGTGCACAGGGAGAGAGACAGCACAGAGTCGAGAGAGCGCACAAGGGGACACAGACACTGCCCTCCCGATGCAATAGCATTAAAATAAACTCTGAGGTGAAGCTTTCCTGACAAGAAATTGCAGCCCGCTCTCCGAGAGCCGCTCTCTTCTCTCCCCTCCCCCACTATGCTCGCAAGAATGCCGCCATTGCTCTCTGTTATCATCACCCATCCCCCACATGGTGCCATGGTGTAACTCACCCGGATTAATATGGTATTTCGCACTCACCGTGAACAAGATGGAGCTGATCTGTCTCACTCTGACTTCAGCACAGTCCATGAGGGCTATTCTGCGTGCGAAAGGAAAAACGGGTGGGTGACGTCATCATGAGGGGCAGAGCCTCCCTCATTAGCATCGTACAGCTCCAACCAATCCGGGTTTGTGTCTTATGATGGATGTAATCTGTGCCTGTAGAACTCCAGTTATCAGTCAGAAATCATACAGAGCTCAGATAAGGGGGTGGAGACAGTGAGAAGCCATCCACTATATATGTACTATGCCACACACAGTCATGAAGCTGTTCCCCCATCACCCCTAGGAAACTTTCATTGCAGGACTCCATTTTATGTGTTGCTATATACAGTCATATGAAAAAGTTTGGGCACCCCTCTTAATCTTACTCTTTTTTTTTTTTGTTTCAAATTGTTTTTTTGCAACAGCTATTTCAGTGTGATATATGTAATAACTGATGGATACAGTGTTATTTCAGGATTGAAATGAGGTTTATTGTACTAACCGAAAATGTGAAATATGCATTATTTCAAAAATTGACAGGTGCAAAAGTATGGGCACCTTAACAGAAAAGTGGAGACTGGGATGGCTATTCCAGAACATTGTAATTGTTCCTCTGCATGAAAGCCTGAGTAGATTTGGAGCGGTGTTTTGGATTATTGTCTTGCTGAAAGATCCATCCCCGGCGTAACTTCAACTTTGACACTGATTCTTGAACATTATTCTCAAGAATCTGCTGATACTGAGTGGAATCTATGCGACCCTCAACTTTAACAAGATTCCCGATGCCATCATTGGCCACACAGCCCTAAAGCATGATGGACCCTCCCCCAAATTTGACAGTGGGTAGCAAGTGTTTTTCTTGGAATGCTGTGTTTTTGTGGCGCCATGCATAACGCCTTGTTGTATGACCAAACAACTCAATCTTTGTTTCATCAGTCCACAGGACCTTCTTCCAAAATTAAACTGGCTTGTCCAAATGTGCTTTTGCATACCTCAGGCGACTCTGTTTGTGGCGTGCATGCAGAAACGGCTTCTTTCGCATCACTCTCCCATACAGCTTCTCTTTGTGCAGTGTGCGCTGTATTGTTGACCGATGCACAGTGACACCATCTGCAGCAAGATGATGCTGCAGGTCTTTGGAGGTGGTCTGTGGATTGTTCTTGACTGTTCTCACCATTCTTCTTCTCTGCCTTTCTGATATTTTTGTTGGCCTGCCACTTCTGGCCTTTGCAAGAACTGTCCTTGTGGTCTTCCATTTCCTTACTATGTTCCTCACAGTGGAAACTGACAGGTTAAATCTCTGAGACAACTTTTTGTATCCTTCCCCTGAACAACTCTGTTAAACAATCTTTTTTTTTCAGATCATTTGAGAGCTGTTTTGAGGAGCCCATGATGCCACTCCTCAAAGAAGATGCAACTAGGAGAACAACTTGCAAGTGGACACCTGAAATAGCTTTTCTCATGATTGGATACACCGGGCTATGAAGTACAAAGCTCAATGAGGTTACCAAACCAATTTAGTGCTTCAGTAAGTCAGTAAAAAGTAGTTAGGAGTATTCAAATCATGAAAATCAGAAGGGTGCCCATACTTTGGCACCTGTCAAATTTTGAAATAATGCATATTTCACATTTTTGGTTAGTACAATAAACCTCATTTCAAACCTGAAATATTACTGTGTCCATCAGTTATTACATATCACACTGAAATAGCTGTTGCAAAACAAACAAAAAAAAAAAGAGTAAGATTAAGAGGGGTGCCCAAACTTTTTCATATGACTGTAGAATTATATCGGGAGTTGTGCAGGTGTACATAGATTTTCCTTACAGAGCTGTGCACTTCGTTCTGTAGGCAGCTTTATCTGCACTAGGCCACAACCTATGTTGATCTCCAACATATGTTATCTATCCAGTCCTATTAATGTAATATAGCCTGCAGAAATCACATATTCTGCATTGCTTTTTACACTGTTCGGCCATGTCCACACACATTTGGAGTTTGCTGTTGCCAAAATGCAGCAATACCCTAGGGTCATAGTCACACAGGGCATTTTTAGTTTTTCAAATGCCTACGTTCACACTGCGTGTATTTTCTATTCTGCTGCATTTTTCAGCTGCAAACAGGAGCTGTCCTCCCAAAAAGCAGAAAAAAAATCATCCGTTTCCGATCAGTTTTTTTTTTTTGCGTTTTTGGGTCATGCATTTTTTTCCCATTAAAATAGTTCCTATGGTAAAAACTTACCAGAAAAACACCACAGAAAAACATGCTCATTTAGGGTATGTGCACACTGGTCGGGTTAGGGCCGGATTAGGTGTGTAAACCGCCGGTCGGTTTACATAAATTTCATGTAAATTTATGTTAATCCAAACCGGCGTTTGGATTAACATTGAAACCTATGTAAACCGACACCCGCTGTGCACACAGCGGCGGTTTACACATGCTCATCCGTTGCTAACCCGCTGGGTTCCCAGCGGGTTAGCAAAGAATGTGCATGTCCTATAATCCGGCCGGTTCTGCAGCGGCTGCAAGCAGAATCATGTGCTGCTTCCAGCCGCTGCAGAACCGACGCCACTAACCCGCTGTGCACCGCCGCACACCCGACCGTCTTCCGCAGCACGGACCCGACAGGAAGCCGGTGGGCGGCTCCGGAGCTTCCTGTCGGGTCCGCCCAGCCGCCGCCGCCCCTAACCCGCCCCCCGTGTGCACATAGCCTTATAGAACAGATAACTTTAAAAGAGCACAGTCTGAATAGCAATGAAAACCCATAGGCCTAGTGCACATCTATGCCCCGATGCATTTAGCAGCATTGCGCTAGTGCAAGCGCAGTGCTATCACAGCCAAGCGTATTGGCGCACAGATGAAGAGCATTGCGCTAGCGCCGCCATTACCTTCTATGGCCGAGAGCAGAAGACTGCATGTGTGACAGGTCCTGTGTCACAGAGCGTGCGCTAGTCCGTACGCACCGGAAACACATCATGCGACGTTTCCAGTGCGTGCAGAATAGGTGCATGCACTGTGACACAGGACCTGTCCTACTTGCACTTCTTGGATGCAGTCTCCTGCGCTCAGCCATAGAAGGTAATGGCGGCGCTAGTGCAATGAGCTTCATCTGTGCCCCAATGCGCTTGGCTGTGATAGCACCTGCGCTAGCACAATGCTGCTAAACACATCGGCGCATAGATGTGAAACGGCCCATAGACTTGGTGGGGAATTCATTTGAGTGATCATTTTAATGTAGTGCAAAAAACGGATAAGAACACGCACAGTGTGAATGTAGCCAAAAGCAGCAAATCCTAGGGGTGGATTTCTTCTTGGCAGGAGGTTTGCTGTATTTTTTCCCGTGGATTTGCTGCATTTTTCGTGCGTTTTTACGTCAAAGCCACATAAATATATATAGTATGTATATGTATATATATCCCTCCAGGGAAGGACCTAGTCCTGGGGTGGAATCCTTGCGGAGACCACCATAACCACTGTATTAAGTGGCCCTTTTAGTCAATATCCCACTCGGTTACGAGTTAAGAATATGACAAGGGAATTAAAGCCAGGTATCCATCCACAGACAGCTGTTTCAGGGACTTGCCCCTCATCAGTGTGGAGTAGGATTCTGGCTAGGTGGGAGCAATGCCTGATAGACCAACATCACAAAGTACTCACTGATCTCAGGGAGACCAGTCAAGGAAAAACACTGCGGGCAGCCGGCTAAAGCTCTCAAACACCGTGAAATCCATGATGCATTGCCACCTGGGAATTTGAATATGCTAATGGAGTCCGTGGAGCCTCGATTAAGAGTCTCAAACACGGGACTCCGAAACAGCTGTCTGTGGATGGATACCTGGCTCTTTTAATTCCCTTGTCATATCCTTAACTAGTAACTGAGTGGGATTTTGACTAAAAGGGCCACTTAATATGGTGGTTATGGTGGTCTCCGCAAGGGTTCCACCCCAGGGCTAGGTCCTTCGCTGGAGGGATATTTGGCTAGTTCCCTGAGGAAGGTGCCAGGTTGTGCACCGAAACGCGTTGGAATAAAGGAAAGTAACTGCTTTTGAAATCCTGCCTTCCATGTGAGTGTTTCTTTGGGTATAGCAGCGCAGACCGTGATACACCTCTTCAATCCCAATTGTTTTGACGTTCTTCCACGTGCGAGTGGTCGGTGGAGGTCCTGCAGCAGCTTGCTTGTTGATGCCCTTCAAACCAATTGTGGGTCCCACAACTGAACCAGGTGAGTGGATCCATAGCACCACCTTCACACTTTAGTGTCGCTAGTGATAGGGCACTATTGCGCCTCTTGTCCCCCACCCCTCTTGTATTTACACTTATCATATCCTTAACTCGTAACTGAGTGGGATATTGACTAAAAGGGCCACTTAATATGGTGGTCTCCGCAAGGATTCCACCCTAGAGCTAGGTCCTTCCCTGGAGGGATATCTGGCTAGTCCCGTGTTTGAGACTCTTAATCGAGACTCCATTTGCATTTCGTCTGGGGTGAGCACAGGGTTGCTCAACCTCCCAAGTGTGTTCTTGCTTCTCTCCTCAGACCCTAACCTTAGGCCTGGAACTTAGTTAGCGACCTTGGGATGAGCTTAGCATGGCTCTTTTACACCCAGGTCCTCTTCACAGTCCTCCCAGGAACTGCACTAACTAACCCCTCCCCAGACCAGAATTTATAGGAAAGCTCACCATGAACCCGGGCTTGATCTCCCCCTTCTGCCCTGGAGGTGTAAGTGTTGTGTGTGTGTTACCTGATAAGAAGACCCTTTTGTTGCTCTCTCGTGACACCACCACCTGGGGCAATAATGACACTGTGGCACTTTGACCCAGGGGTGCCACATTCCCCCTTAGTGAAATACAGTACTCCGGGACTGTGTCAACTTTTCAAAAGGTAAACACAAAAAATTAACAACAATATAATGTACAGAGTCTTAAAATATTAAAAATTACAAAAAACAATAAAATGTAAAAATTCAAAAAGCAGTCTCTCCAATGATTAGTCCCTTTTCCACCGAGGCTGGTGTTTATTTACAAAGAAGTCTCTACCACAACCAGTCCAGTGGTATAATGGTCCATGTTTAAAAGTAAATACTTCAAGAATATGCAAAAGTTCTTACAGGAAAGTCTCTGTAGGTACTGGACTTAACGGTTGAACATCACATATATATATCACACATAAAATAAACATTTTCCTTACGGGTGTCTCGGCTTAGGAGTCCTGGCTGCTTCTTCCCAACCCCAAGCACTTTCTTTCCCTAACTTAATGTGCATGGTGCTGAGCCCAGTTCTTCCACCCATCTGTACACTAATGCTGACCAGGTACTATTCACAATTCTTTACACTAAACATATGTACATTTTATTCATATCTTACTTTTGGTAATGAGATGGTATTTTACCTTATGTACTATGCTGCGATCTCCTGAGTTCTGGAGTGTCTGGTGTAGGTGTACTCAACACTATACTGTGTATGGAGGTGTATCTTGCGGGTATCTCTGATTCTAAAGCAGGTGTGGATCTGACAGCAGGACTGCCAAGTTCACTGTGATCAGGAATCTGTTCTTCCTGTTCTGCTATGGATGCTACTTCCAGTTCTTCCACTCTTGGGACTTCCTGTTGTACAGTTTCAGGTATCATCACTTGAGGGGACGCAAGCATTGGTACTAAGACTGCTCCATGGTACTTTGTCCAGCTTTTTGGAAAATCTCCTAAGACTGTATGGAACACATCTTCTTTAGGTTGAACAGGTTCAAATACGGGGACTTCTGATGTCTTCAAGGTTTCAGGACACAATTTTAGGTGGTCCCTTGATTCGATACTGCTGAGGTTGTCTTGCCTTCATCTTTGCTGACCAAGTATACTTTTGTATTATCAAAGCTTGATGGGAGAACGGTGTATGATGTTGTTTCCCATTGGTCATCCAATTTGTTAGTACACCTCTTTCCTCTTTCTTTTAAAGACTTGCTCACCATGTTGTAGAGGAGTTGCGGTAGCATGTTGGTTGTAGGCTTTTTCCTGTCTCTAGCTTGCTGGAGACTCCTCTCTACGCATTCTTGTACTTGGCAATACTTTTGTTGGCGTAGGGTATCACAATTAGTTTCTGGTACTTCTACATCAGGTTTGAGAATTCCCATGTCTACGTCTATTGGCAGCTTACCAGGTCTCGCTCTCATGAGATAAGCTGGGGTGCAGTTGGTAGAACTCACTGGGACATGGTTGTACAAGTCTACCAGGTCTGGTAGGTTCTCTGGCCACAGTTTTCTTTCTGATGCCGGCAGAGTATTCAAGAGGTCAATCACTATGTGGTTCATTTTCTCACATAAGCCGTTTGTTTGAGGATGATAAGGTGTTGTGTGGATCTTCTTGCATCCATACATGTTACAGAATTCTTGGAACAGCTCTGCTTCAAATGATGGACCTTGATCTGCTAGGACCTGTTCCGGTAAGCCATGTGGTCTACAGAAATACGTCTAGAATAACTTAGCTGCTGGTCTGGCTGTTAAATCCTTTACTGGCATCACTACTAAGAAACGGGAATAGTGGTCCCCTATGGTCAAGGCGTAGACATAGCCGGATCTGCTTGGTGTTAACATGACGTGGTCTAGGCTACCAACTCAAGTGGTTGTTTGGTGACTATGGCCTGGAGTAGAGCTTTCTGACTTTCTTTATCCTTTCTTGTTAGGTTGCATGGGGCCACAGTTTCTGCACCATTTTTCAATTGATCTTCGCATGCCGACCCAATAGAACCTTTCTCTCAGTAGAACTTCCAATTTCTTCGATCCAGAATGCCCTGCACCGTCATGATAGGCTTTCAAGATCATTTTGACATCTCTCTTGGGTACAATGATCTAACAGACCAACTCGTGAGTTCTGGGGGTCGTATGTCTTCTACATAGTTTACTTTGGAACAGGAACAGTTTACTTCTTTCCTTCCATAACTGTTGAGCATCAGCTACAGCATTCTGACCAGGGTATGCACCCTCCTGTGTCAGTAATTCTTTGACTAGCTTCACAGCCGGGTCACTGTCCAGTGTCTCAGCCCATCCATGGTGTGGTAATGGGTTTAGCAGTTGCCTTCTGATGCTTGTGGTACACACCTGTTCTGTACTGGGATGCTTTAGGGCAGTGAAAGGCCGGTAGCTCTATCTCTTCCAGCTCCTCTGGTTCCTCTTCCACGTCCTTCAGATGTTGCATCTGGGTTAAGGCATCTGCATTGGCATTTTGGCGGCCAGCCCTTTACTTAATAGTAAAATAGCAGTTAGACAGCCGGGCCATCCATCGCTGCTCCAGCGCACCAAGCTTCTCTGAGTCCAGGTGGGTAAGCGGATTATCAGTAAAGATGGTAAATCTCGCTGCAGCCAGGTAATGTTTGAAGCATTCTGTAACAGCCCAGACTACAGCCAGTAGTTCTAACTTGAAGGAACTCAGAAGTAGTTCTCGGGATTCCTTTCAGTAGGACAAAGCTTCCTGCTGGCGAAGGCTATAACTCTCTCTTTACCTTCTTGTACTTGAGACAGTACTGCTCCCAATCCCACATTGCTGGCATCCGTGTACAGAATGAACGGCTGATGGTAATCAGGGTAAACTCGGATTTCATCCCCTGTCAGAGCCCACTTCAACTTCTTAAAGGATTCTTCTGTTACGTCACTCCAGTGGAAGGGAGGACTCTGGGCCTTAGACTTCTTGGACTGCCCTACCAGGAGATCTTGTAGAGGGGCTGCCAGTTTTGTAAATCCTTTGTTGAATCTTCTGTAGTAGCCTACCAGTCCCAGGAACTGCCTCACCTCTTTCACGCTGGTGGGTCTTGGCCATTCCCTTATCACTGTAACCTCTTCGGGGTCTGGTGCCACACCTTCTGAGCTTACTACATGGCCGAGGTACTGTACCTTTGGTTTAAGCAGGTGACACTTGGATGGCTTTATCTTCATGCTGTAAATGGACACGGCTTCAAACACTTCCATCAAGTGTTCCAGATGCTCTTCATATGTCTTGGAATAGATATGACGTCATCCAAGTACAGTAGGACAGTTTCAAAGTTCTGGTGTCCTAGGCAGCACTCCATCAGCCTCTGGAATGTACGGAGTGTGTTGCAGAGACAGAACGGCATACAGTTGAACTGACAGAGTCCCATTGTCTTCTCATGGTCAGCCTCTGCCACAGGAACTTGCCAATACCCACTAGTCAGATCTAAGGTGGAAAAGTGGTTAGCAGATTTTAATGTAGCTAGTGCTTTTTCTATTCTGGGTAATGGGTAGGCATCCTTGTGTGTAATGCGGTTGATCTGCCTATAATCTATGCACATTCTCATGATCCCATCCTTCTTTTTAACTAATAATAGAGGAGCTGCCCAGGGGATTCAACTGTCTCTTATTACCCCTGCTTCCTTCATTTCTTTGAGCATTTCTTTTGCACATTGGTAGTGAGCGGGTGTTATGGGTCTATACCTCTCTTTAATGGGTGGATGATCACCTGTGGGTATATGGTGTTCTACTCCTTTTATCTGCCCAAAGTCTAGAGCAGGGGTCTCAAACTCGGCTGGGTTGGTGGGCCGCACATAGAAACATTTTTTTATCGAGGGGCCGCATGGCTTGTAGGACTAAGGGTACCGTCACACCAGATGACATCGCCGGAGATATTGCAGGCAACCCACAGGAGCGTGCACATTTTTGGCACCCCGTGCTCTGAAACCAGGCGACCACTCTCAGACGATTTGTCGGCGCAAAATCGCCACTTTACACAGGGCGACTCGCCGCTGATGATGCTGATGATGGGCCACGCCTCTGCATCACCTGCGAAATCGCCGGCGATGTCACCTGATGTGACGGTACCCTAAGTGACATTTTTAGATATACCAGATTTTTTTGCTCAATGTAGTAATGTCCAAATCATGATCCCCTTCTTGTAGTAATGTCCCCATCTTGGTCCCTTTCTTGTTGTAATGTCCCCATACTGGTCCCCATCCTGGTCCCCCTCTTGTACTAATATCCCCAACCTGATCCCCTTCTGTAATGTCCCCATACTGGTCCCTTTTTGTAATGATGACCCCCATGCTGATCCCCTTTTGTAGTGATGTCACCTGTTCCCCATATTGTAGTACTGTCCCCATCCTGGTCCCCTTTTGTAGAGATGTTCACATCCTGGCTCCCATAGTGCAGTAATGTCCCCCATGCTGGACCCCTTTTGTAGTGATGTCACCGTCCTCACCCCCATAGTGCAGTAATGTCCCCCATGCTGGACCCCTTTTTTAGTAATGTCCCCAACCTGGTCTGCCTTCTTTTTACACACACACATATTCACTCACAATCACACCCACTCACACATTAACTCACCCACACACACTCACACATTAACACACACACACATTAACACACACATTAACTCACACTCTCACACATCGTGGAACAAAAGGGGGGGAAAAGCACAACCGATGAGCGGTACCTGGTGGTCTAGTGGGGGCTTCAATAACAGATGTGGGGGGTTCGCATCTCACCTTTGGAGGTTCTGCAACCCTGCACAACCTCGACGTATCGCAGTGGAAGGCTCCGGACTCCAGTGGTTGGGGATTCCTCCACGAGCAGCTCCACCTTCCAGTCAGGTGACTCGAGCAAGCCGATCACCTGACCCTGTGAAGTTCTCAGCTATGTCACCGCAGGTCCTTTGGATTCTGCTAGCGGAGACTCTGGTTCACAGCTGCTCCTGCTGCAACCCTCGGATGGGGATATGATATTTGTACAGAAGTGTGTGCTTATAACAAAAGTGCAGAGCACAAGAGGCACACGTTTAATTACCTTTAATATACCACAACGTGTTTCCACAGCAGTATTCAGGTAAATCTACCTGATGAAGACGGCGGACCGCCGTGGAAACGCGTTGTGATATATTAAAGGTAATTAAACGTGTGCCTCCTGTGCTCTAGCACTTCTATTATAATCACACACTTCTGTACAAACTTGCGCTCTCTGACACCCTCGTGCACTCTCACACCCACAAGCACTCTCAGACACTCACACTCACAGACACTCACAGACACAAACACAGGCACTCACAAACACAGGCACTCACACTCAGTCACAGGCACTCACAGACACACTCATAGACACACACACACTCACAGGCACTCACACTCACAGGCACTCACAGGCATTCACACTCACAGGCACTCACTCACAGGCACTCTCAGACACACACACATTAACACACACTCTTTTGTTACCCTAACCATGCTGGCGGCGGTCCAGTGCATGGGGCCGCCGCAGTCTCTGCTATAATATTACTTCCAGCTGCTTCACTCTGTAACCACCTGGGGGTCTGCTGCCCGTGCTCCTCGGCCTGCTACCTCCACTCCTCCGGCTCCTACCGCTCCTGTCCGGTGTCCAGGATCCCGGGTGTCGTCTGTCCGCAGACGGCTCCAGGGCGCTGGCAGCCGCCGCCCACTGGTCGGTCAGGTTGCGGCTTCCAGGGCTTCGTCTTCCTTGCCGTATGCTCCTCGGGTGCGCGCACCTGTCCCCAGCCGCAGGGTTCCAGCACCCTCTGCTTGAGTAGCGCTGCTCGTCTCCTCACTTCCGGGGCTACTGCTTGAGCACATGAAACTCCATCTCCAAAACAGTATCTGCTGGAGAACTGCAGGGAGCATGCTCCTCCCCTCAGCCAATCACCATGCCTCTGTGTCCTGCCAATCAGGACTGCCCTGCTGTAATATAAGCTTCCTGTTTCCTGTCAGTCTTTGCCAGGGCAATTTCTATTTAGTGAAGTTGCTATTCCTGATCTGGTCAGGTTGTTCCTTATTTTGCTTGATATCTGATTTCTGTGTGTTCTTTCCTGCAATCCTCCCTCCCGACTCCTCGCTGACTTCCGTGTTCCTGGCCTGCTACCCGGATCTCTTCCATGCTGAGATCGCTGTCTCAAGTCCTGCTCCAGATTCCTCATGTTCCCGGTTCCCCGTGTCCTATCTTATACCCGGTTGCGGTGTTGTTTCCACGTTGCCTTGGGTCGGTTTAACACCCGTGTCCGCTTCATTGGTCCTTCCGAGGTTGGTACCGGCGATATCCCTGCATAGGGGTTAAGCGCTCCGGGGCTTCCTTCGGTGGTGTTCCGGTGCTGTGGCCGTGTGGCCCTCCCCTGGGGCGTGGGTTCTTGTTTTGTTCAATAAACCTGTTGACTCTACTGTACTGGTCCGCCTCTCTATCATCCCGGTATCAGCATCCGCACTACGCGGTCCAGTGGGTCCACGTGTGGGGTCTGTCAGTAGGACGTGACAGATCTTGCCCTGGCCATGGACCCCGCTGATACCAGGTTTGATGCCCAAAGAGAGCTGTCCGGACTCCGCCAGAGTCACGACCAAGTTGTGGCATTTATCCAGTCTCTAGAGGCCCGCTTAGGCACGCTCTCCACCACTGATCCCGCTCTCTCTTCTCAGATGTTGGGTCTCCACCAGGAGTTGGACCATCAGAGAGGGATACAGACTCGGATGCTATCCCATATGGCCTCCGTGGACGATCGGCTTACCAGCCTACAGAGAACAACGGGAAACTCAGGTTCCGTCCCCGTGCTGCCAGCGGGAGCTCCGGCCGGAGCTGTGTCTTCACCACGCCTGTGCCAGCCCACCAGGTACGCAGGGGATCCTAAAGCATGTCGGGCGTTCATTAACCAGTGCCAACTCCACTTCCGGTTACTACCACACCAATACCCGACGGATGAGGCAAGAGTGGCGTTTCTGGCTTCGCACCTCGAGGGAGAAGCACTGGCGTGGTTCAACCCGTTATTGGAGAGAGAGGATCCCATCGTGTCCAACCTCCGGGCGTTCCTGGACACCTTTCGTAGGACCTTTGATGAGCCGGGATGGGTGGCCTCCGCCACCGAGGCACTCTTCAACCTACGACAAGGTAACCTGTCTGTTGGGCAGTATGCCATCCGATTCCGCACTCTGGCTTCCGAACTCCGCTGGGCGGATGAGCTCTTAGTCGGTGTCTTCCGCCGGGGGTTGTCAAGTCGGATCAAAGACGAACTGGCGGTTCGGGACCTGCCCAGCTCCCTGGAGGTGTACATCACCCTCGCTGTCCGAATTGACTGTCGTCTTCAGGAGCGGTCCCAGGAGAGAACGCAGGAGAGGACGCAGGAGAGAAGACCCCTTCGCTTGGCTCCCACTTTCCAGCGGCCCCTTCTTCCGGTACCCGCAGCACCTCCGGCAGGCCACGAGGCCATGCAGGTGGATTGCGTCCCCTCCCGGACCCAGACGAGGGAGGAGAGGATCACCCGGGGCCTGTGCCTTTACTGTGGAGGATCTGACCACTTTCGTCGCCAATGCCCCAAGCGGCCAGAGAACCTTCATCTAGGACAGGTAAGAGAGGCCAACCTCACGGAGAACGATTCCTCTCACCATCTCACTATTGCCATCCTGGTTAAGGTCGGAGACAAACGCCATTCGGAGGTGGCTTACCTGGATTCCGGGTCTGCAAGTAACTTCGTGCAACAAGAGGCGGCGCAGCGCTACGGTATTCCCATATACCCCCTGCAGCATCCCCGCGTCATCATCTCGGTCGATGGGAGACCCTTCAGGACGCTGTGACAGGTGTCACCGGAGAGGTGGAAATACAAGTCGGTGCTCTGCACACGGAATGCCTCACCTTCTATGTCCTGCTGACCCTGTCTCCTCCGTTCATGCTCGGTCTTCTGTGGCTCCGCATGCATGAACCAGTACCGGAATGGCGAACAGGTGAGGTCCTGCGGTGGGGGCAGGCTTGCCATAGCCGATGCCTACTTCCCGTTTCCCCCGTCCGGTTGCCACCTTCACCGGCAACGCTGCCCGGGCTGCCCTCGGCCTATTGGTCGTATGCCGACGTCTTCGACAAGAAGGAGGCCGAGACGTTACCCCCGCACAAACCTTATGACCGTCCTATTGACCTGGTGCCTGGGGCTCCACTCCCGAAAGGCCGTATCTACCCGTTAAACCCTGCCGAGACCCAGGCAATGTCTGAATACGTAAAGGACAGCCTGGCGCGGGGTTTCATTCAGAAGTCCTCCTCGCCCGCAGGGGCAGGGTTCTTCTTCGTGAAGAAGGACGGCTCCCTATGACCGTGCATAGACTATCGGGGTCTCAACGCCATCACGGTGAAGAATAAATACCCGCTTCCCCTCATACCGGAGCTTTTCGACCGGCTACGTGGATCCCGGGTCTTCACAAAGCTGGACTTCCGAGGGGCGTACAACCTTGTCCGGATTCGAACAGGAGACGAGTGGAAGACCGCCTTCAATACCCGGGATGGACACTACGAGTATAAGGTAATGCCTTTCGGTCTCAGTACCGCTCCTGCTGTCTTCCAGGAATTCGTGAACGATGTCTTCCGGGACCTCCTGTACGTGTGTGTCGTGGTCTACCTGGATGATATCCTGGTGTTTTCTCCGGACCTTCCCACTCACAGGCGAGATGTCCGACGGGTCCTACTCCAGTTACGGGAGAACCAGTTATATGCCAAGTACGAGAAATGTCTGTTCGAGCGGACGTCTTTGCCCTTCCTGGGCTACGTTATCTCCGACGTCGGTCTTGAGATGGACCCAGAGAAGGTTTCCGCAGTCCTGTCGTGGCCATCCAGAGGTTCCTGGGCTTCGCCAACTACTATTGGCAGTTCATCCCTCATTTCTCCGATGTGGTCAAGCCACTTACCGCATTGACCCGGAAGGGAACGCCTGCTAAGGCTTGGACCCCCGAGGCCGAAACCGCCTTCGCGACGCTCAAGAGTGCCTTTTCCTCGGCTCCAGTTCTCCACAGGCCTGTGACTGATAAACAGTTCTTCCTGGAGGTGGGCGCGCCCTCCTCCGGAGCCGGACCGTCCTCACCCAGAAGTCCTCCTCAGGGTGTATGGTGACATGCGGCTTTTTCTCTAAAGCTTTTTCCTCCTCAGAACGGAACTACTCTATAGGGGATCGGGAGCTGCTGGCCGTCAAGATGGCGCTGGAGGAATGGCGATACCTCCTGAAGGGCGCGGTACACCCCGTGGTGATCTACACCGATCACAAGAACCTGGCATATGTACAGTCGGCCCAGAGACTCAATCCCCGACAAGCTCGATGGTCACTGTTCTTTGCCCGCTTTGATTTTCGTCTCCATTTTCGCCCAGCAGACAAGAACATCAAGGCGGATGCCTTGTCCCGGTCCTTCCTCGTAGAGGATCAAGAGGAGGAGCCCCGATCCATCATCGATCCGTCCAACATCTGCATGGTGGCACCACTCCGTCTGTCCCTACTGCCTCCAGGTAAGACGCTGGTACCCGAGGCTGATCGGAAGCACGTCCTTCGCTGGGGTCATTCATCCAGACTCGCAGGCCATGCAGGGGTAACGAAGACCCAGCTCCTGATTGGTCGGTACTACTGGTGGCCGCAGATGCGTCAGGACATCTCCGACTATGTCTCCGCCTGTTCTTCCTGTGCTCGAAACAAGACGCCCAAGCGAAGGCCCGTCGGGCCCCTTCTGCCCTTGCCGGTGCCCTCGGAACCATGGAGGCACATCGCCATGGACTTCGTCACCGACCTTCCTGTCTCCTCCGGCAACGCTGTGGTATGGGTAGTGGTCGACAGGTTCTCCAAGATGGCTCATTTTGTTCCCCTGCCCGGTCTTCCGTCTGCCCCCAGATTGGCTGAGCTGTTCGTGTCACATGTTCTCCGTCTGCATGGTCTTCCCTCTAACATTGTCTCCGACAGGGGTGTACAGTTCGTCTCCAGGTTCTGGCGTTCTCTCTGCAAGAAGCTCGATGTCAACCTCGACTTCTCTTTGGCTTATCATCCTCAGTCCAATGGGCAGGTCGAACAGGTAAATCAAGTGTTGTCCGGGTACCTGCGACACTTCGTCAACGCCCATCATGACGACTGGTCCTCCCTGATTCCCTGGGCCAAATTTTCCTATAACAACCATGTTGGTGAGTCCTCCCGTAACATCCCTTTCTTTATAGTCTACGGACACCATCCTAGGGTCCCACGTCCCGTGGCGGACGCAACTCCAAATCCAGCTGCTGACGCGCTGGCTCGGGACTTTGCCAAGATCTGGGAGGCGACCCGCATGGCCCTGGAGAGGGCTTCCCAGCGGATGAAGGGTCAGGCCGACAAACGCTGTCTGGACTCACCCCTGTTCAACCCCGGAGACAAGGTATGGCTTTCCTCCAAGTATGTACGCCTCAAGATGCCTTCCTACAAGCTTGGTCCTCGTTATATCGGTCCCTTCGCTGTAGTCCAGAGACTGAATGAGGTATGCTACCAGCTGCGATTACCTCCATCACTGCGTATACATAACTCTTTCCACCAATCTCTTCTCAAGCCTCTGGTCCTCAACCGCTTCTCCCAGGATCCAGACAGGCATCCTCCCCCGGTCACGGCCTCCGACGTGTTCAAGATCAGTGCTATTCTGGACATGAAAGTGAGGGGCCGGTCTACGTGGTATTTGGTCGACTGGAAGGGGTTTGGTCCCGAGGAACAGTCCTGGGTGGCCGAGGCAGATGTCAATGCCCCGCGCCTTCTGCGCAGGTTTCTGGCCGGTTTCCGTCCGGGGGGGCGTGAAGGGGGGGGTACTGTAACCACCCGGGGGTCTGCTGCCCGTGCTCCTCGGCCTGCTACCTCCACTCCTCCGGCTCCTACCGCTCCTGTCCGGTGTCCAGGATCCCGGGAGCCCACTGGTCAGTCGGGTTGCGGCTTCCAGGGCTTCGTCTTCCTTGCCGTATGCTCCCCAGCCGCAGGGTTCCAGCACCCTCTGCTTGAGTAGCGCTGCTCGTCTCCTCACTTCCGGGGCTACTGCTTGAGCACACGAAACTCCACCTCCAAAACAGTATCTGCTGGAGAACTGCAGGTAGCATGCTCCTCCCCTCAGCCAATCACCATGCCTCTGTGTCCTGCCAATCAGGACTGCCCTGCTGTAATATAAGCTTCCTCTTTCCTGTCAGTCTTTGCCAGGGCAATTTCTATTTAGTGAAGTTGCTATGCCTGATCTGGTCAGGTTGTTCCTTATTTTGCTTGATATCTGATTTCTGTGTGTTCCTTCCTGCAGATCTCCTCCCTGCCGGCTCCTCGCTGACTTCCGTGTTCCTGGCCTGCTACCCGGATCTCTTCCATGCTGAGATCGCTGTCTCAAGTCCTGCTCCAGATTCCCCGTGTCCTATCTTATACCTGTTTGCGGTATTGTTTCCACGTTGCCTTGGGTCGGTTTAACACCCGTGTCCGCTTCATTGGTCCTTCCGAGGTTGGTACCGGCGGTATCCCTGTATAGGGGTTAAGCGCTCCGGGGCCTCCTTCGGTGGTGTTCCGGTGCTGTGGCCGTGTGGCCCTCCCCTGGGGCGTGGGTTCTTGTTTTGTTCAATAAACCTGTTGACTCTACTGTACTGGTCCGCCTCTCTATCATCCCGGTATCAGCATCCACACTACGCGGTCCAGTGGGTCCACGTGTGGGGTCCGTCAGTAGGACGTGACACACTCTGCCGCTTGCTCTGCCAGTTCAATGCAAGCCGCCATCAGCCAATGAGAGGCCCGCAGGTGACGTCAGCGTATGACGTCACTTACGGGCCTCTCATTGGCTGGGGGCTTGTATTGAACTTACAGAGCAGCAGAGAAAGCGGCAGAGACAGAGTGAAGTGGCCGGAAGTAATATTGTAGCGGAGACCGCGGCGGCCCCATGCACTGGACCGCTGCCAGCATGGTTATTTGTCCACGGTGCCGCACACGGGAGCCCCAGGGGCTGCGTGTTTGAAAGCCCTGGTCTAGAGGGTGTTTGCTGAAAACCTGTTCATATTCCCCCACTACCCGGTATACTTCATGCTTTTGATGGGAGGGTGTAGAACTGGTACCTACATGTACCTTTTGGCACCAATCCTCCAGCTTTCCCTCTGAGCTATTGCCCTCCGCCTGGTTAGACAGGTTCAAGGGTTCAACTGTTGTGATGGCATTGTTATCAACAGTATAAAATTTAGCCATGGTAGCATACTTCGGTAGGATTACTTCCTCCTCTCCACAATTTAGAAGGCACACTGGTACTCTCCCCCAGTGTACCTCAACTACTCCTCTCACTTTACTGACAGCCAGCCTACTGTCTGAATACACAGACCCTCTAAGGCCTATTGCGGCTCTACACCAGACCAACATTTCAGTTTTGGGAGGTATCACAATGGGTATCGGGTCACTTACCCTTGCATTGCCAATTTCTCCTCCAGACAACTCTACCTGCTGTCTCAGCATCAGCGCTTTTATTTCCTTCTGCAGGACTCGCTGTTGTCCAGAATTGGCAGTCTCACCAATCTGCTCTAAAATTATCTCTGCAAGACAATTTTCTATCACATTTGTTCCTAGCAGCATAGTTGGATTACGTTCATTCTGGTCAACATCAATAATTATTAACCCCTGATCTTTTAATTCTACTCTCCCAACTTTAATGGTTACCTCCTTAAACCCAACCTGTGGTACTGGTTCACCATTGCTAGCTAATATGTTCAAGTCTGCGTCTGGGCCACGCAAAAAGTCTGAATCAGCCCAGTACTGTTTATAAAGGATATATGGTATGGAGGTAATCTGTGAGACGGTCTCCAGCAGAGCATTCATGGGGATGCCATCAAGCGCAACAGGTATAATTGGCCGTCCTCCCACGTACCTGTCATGCCAGTTTGGTGGACCTTGTGACTTTACTCGTAAGGGACGGCCCACTTCCCCAGGGGATTCTCGATTAAATTACATTCCCTCACAAAGTGACCTGGTTCTCTGCAGCGGAGACAAATGGGCTGTCCATCCGGGTGGTAGCGGTCGCTGGGACGTCCCCTGGTTGCTGGGTACCCCCTAGGCCTCATCCATGGGACATCCTCTCTGCTTGAAACCAACCTCTATCTTCTCCACTACCTTGGATCCACGCAGCTCCTGCATAACTTTGGCCATCTCAGCTACAGTTTTGGTCAGGGCTTCAATCTTTTGATCAAGAGCCTCATTAGTTATTGGCTCCAGAGGTTTAGCACTTGCCCCTGACATGGCTGGTGGAATTTGCACTCCCGGTGGCTGGTGTGTTTGTAGCTGGACATTGTGCAGAGTCAGTATCATAAGACTCTTCTGCCTGCAGGATGCAGATGGCTCTGTCCTTAAATTGCACAAAGTTCAGGTCAGGGATTTGTATAGCCATCATCTACAGCCGTCCTCTATTAGGAGGGAGTAGGAGTCCATCAATGAATTGATCAATGAGCAATTTATCTTCTCCTTCTGCCAAGACGGGTTCTGTCTGCTTGAGTGCTCTGAGGCCTCTTGTAGGTTTAATGCAAAGTCTCTCGCACTCTCCTGAGGTTTCTGCCTGCACCCAAAGAATCTCATTTTTGTGCGTGCATCTGTGCCGGTTTCAAAGGTAGCTTTTAACCTGGTGATTGCATATTCTAGTGTCTTTATCAGTGTCCAGCCAGGACTTTGCTTCCCGCTGCGTGTTACCAGTTAACTGTCTCATTAGTATGCTGATGGTTGTCTGAAGGACAACCTAACCTCTAGTCCAGGGGTCTCAAACTCGGTTGGGTTGGTGGGCCGCACGTAGAAAAAAAATTGATATCGGGGGCCGCATTGCTTGTAGGACTAAGGGTACCGTTACACGTCGCAACATTGCATGCAATTTCACAGGCAATTTGCTGGTTTCAGTGAAATCATGGACACATTGTTACATTTGTACACGGCAACAAAATAGAACAATGTGTCCATGATTTCACTGCAACCAGCAAATTGCCAGTGAAATTGCATGCAATGTTGCGACGTGTAACGGTACCCTAAGTGACATTTTAGCAATACCAGAATTTTTTGCTTAATCTAGTAAAGTACAAATTCTGATCTTCTTGTAGGAATGTCCCCACCCTAATCTACTTTATGTAGTAATGTCCCCATATACTGGTCCCCATTGTATATTAATGTCCCCCAAACTGGTCCCCGTCTTGTAGTAATGTCCCAATCCTGGTCCCCTTCTTGAAGTAATGTTCCTCCCTGGTCATCTTGTAGTAATTTCCTGGTCTCTGTTCTTTTTGTTCTCTCGCTCACACACACACTCACATAGGGCTTGTCCACACATCTGCGCTCTCAGTATTTAGCGCTTCTGCGCTAAATACTTAGATTTTTGCAGAGAAGCGCAGGTGCGTGTATGCGCCGCTTTCAGCAGACGCTGTCCCTGGTTACCCGATGTGTATCGTGGTAACCAGTTCATACAGCAGGCTGCCCACTGTCCGCTTATCCCGAGCGCACAGAGAAACGTTGCTTGCAGTGTTTCCCTGTGCGCTCTGGATAAGCGCACACTATGCAGCCTGCTGTATGAACTGGTTACCACGATACACATCGGGTAACCAGGGACAGCGTCTGCTGAAAGCGGCCGCATACACGCACCTGCGCTTCTCTGCAAAAATCTAAGTATTTAGCGCAGAAGCGCTAAATACTAAGAGCGCAGGTGTGTGGACAAGCCCATATATACACACCCACACACACTCACATACATACACACATACATCCTCAGACATATTCACACAAACACACACTCACACATTGACACACTTACATAGGGCCATATTTGGAGTTCCTGCCGCCCTAGGCACTTTCAGCGGTCACGTTCCCCTCCCCCTCAGGTTGCTATCTTCGGCTGTAACAGCGCCTTACCTGACTCCACTCTTCTCTTTCCGGCAGCTTCTTCCTCTGTGGCTCCCAGTCTTCTGCTTGCTGGCAGCAGCCGGCACCGGCTAGCACCCGGCGGCCGGCACCAGCCTGCACCCAGCAGCCGCCGGCGATGATGCTGCTAAGGCGGCGTGGGAATACACGCGCACACATATACACACTCACACATATACACACTCACTCAGAAATATTCACACACACATACACTCACTCACATATATACACAAATACTCACATATACACACTCATTCACATATACACACACAAATACACATACACACTCACATATACACAAATACACACACACTCACATATATACACAAATACTCACATATACACATACACTCACTCACATATACACACACACACACAAATACACACACACACTCACATATACACACACATACACACTCATACACACAAATACACACTCACATATACACACACTCACTCATATACACACAAATACAGTCACTCACATATACACACAAATACACACACACTCACTCACATATACACACAAATACACTCTCACATATATACACACACACACTCACATATACACACAAATACACACTCACATATACACACACACACACACACACTCACATATACACAAATACACACACACACTCACATATACACACAAATACTCACATATACACATACACTCATTCACATATACACACACACACTCACATATACACACAAATACACACACACTCACTCACATATACACACAAATACACACATATACACACACTCACTCATATACACACAAATACACAGTCACTCACATATACACACAAATACACACACACTCACTCACACATACACACACACTCACATATACACACAAATACACACTCACATATACACACACACACTCACTACAACAAATACATCACACACTCACATATACACACAAATACACTCACTCACATATAACACAATACCCCACTCACATATACACTCACACACACACTCACATAACACACAATACACACACACACTCACTCACATATACACTCACACACACACACACACACACTCACATATACACACAAATACACACACACACTCACTCACATATACACTCACACACACTCACATATACACACAAATACACTCATACATATACACACACTCTCTCTAACACTCAGTCATACACACCTGATCAGGGGCTGGCTGAACTTAATCCGGGAGGTGGCATGACCCTGTCAGCCCTGAGGTGGCAGGTGATGAGGAGCAGGAGGGGTTTTGAGGTGAGGGTCTTTTTGCTGGCCGGGTGAGGAGCGGGGGAAGGGGGTTGGGGAAAGGCCATGTGCTGTCAGCTCCGGCTGGATCGAGAGCAGTGGGGGGGGGGCCTTTGCTGTCAGCTCTGGCCGGGAGAGGAGGGGGGGGGGGCGGGCTGGCTATCAGCTCCGGGGCTCACTCACCGCTGTGCTCCCGCTGTCACAGGGGGCAGCAGCTGCGGCCGCAAACTGAGAGCCCGGCCAGCCCATTTCATTAATGCCCCGGGCTCATTATGGAGACAGCATTATGGAGCCGCCGGAAGAAGACAAACAACAAGCGCATTCGCGCCTGTACATTCATGAAAGCAGGCGGCCGGCGGACCAATCAGAAGCCTCCTGTGACGTCACAGGAGGCTTCTGATTGGTCCACCGTCCGCTTGCTTGCATGAATGTACAGGCGCGAAGGCGCTTGTTTGAGCCGCCGGTACCCGGAAGTCACAATGAAGCATTACCGCGGCGGCTCATGTATAATGAGCCCATGCTTTTTTTCTTTCATGGTGCCCCGGGCCGCACTGGGGAGCGTGGCGGGCCGCATGCGGCCCGGGGGCCGCGAGTTTGAGACCCCTGCTCTAGTCACTTCTATCGGCCCACCACAAGAATTGGGAGGGGTGTCAATTTGGAGGGTTCGTATCCGTGTGGGAATTGTAACATCTGTCCACTGATGATGACTGACGATACTCTGTTTTCTGATGCTTTCCCAACAGTTAGGAAACCCAGAGGATATTCAACTGTAAATCCTGGAATCCTGTCTATGCATTATTCTGTGATTGCCCAAAGGTCTATGTTGGCCAGACAACACAGGAATTCAGAAGAATGATCCAGCAACACCTTTCAAATATTGGGACGGCCAGGACTGATCTGGAGAAGAAGGAAAAAAGTATTTCATCAATGGCATCCCACTTCTTGGAAAAACATGGATGCAGCACAAGAAGGATAAGAATAATGGGTCTGGAAAAAGCAAAAAACGAATATCCGAGGAGGAAGCAAGACAAATGAATTGCTACGATATGAATCAGCCTGGATTTACAGGCTAAATAGCCTGGCTCCAGGAGGAATAAATGAGGAACTGTTGTATACAGGATTCTATAAGATATTCTTACTATCCAGCCAAAACTCCTTGATTGCTTAAATAGCTGCACCTTTAATGATAATATTGACATACCCCCTTGAGGCCTCTCTCCATATCTCCGATATCACACAGGTGACAGTGCTGCTGGTACAATACACAGAGGTGACAGTGCTGGTGGTACAATACATAGAGGTGACAGTGCAGCAGGAAAAATACACACCAGTTACAGTGGTAAATTTGGCCCCCATGCTCTTACCCTTAAGGTCCCCCATGCAGGCCTCTGTGCTCCCCTCATCTCCCCTGTACCGTTCCATCGGGTTCCCCATGCTCTCCCCCGTCCCGATGCCCTTGCGGTCCCCGATGCTCCCCTCTCCCCCTCCTGTGCTCCGGACTGCAGGGGTTAAAAATAAGAAACATCTTATATTCTCACCGGTCCAGGCTCCACCGGCGATCCAGCTATATCTTCAGATGCTGTGTACAGGACCTCGTGTGATGTCACAGTCACGTGAGCGGTCATGTGACTGTGAGGCGACGCGAGGTCCTGTACACAGCATCTGAAGATATACAGTAGCTGGATCGCCGGTGGAGCCTGGACAGGTGAGAATATAAGATGTTTCTTATTTTTAACCCCTGCAGTCCGGAGCACAGGAGGGGGAGAGGGGAGCTCCGGGACAGGGAAGAGCACGGGGAACCTGACGGAACGGTACAGGGGAGATGTGGGGGACCGCACGGGACCGTACGGGGGAGCGGACGGAACCGTACAGGGAAGATGACGGGGACTGCACGGCAGCGTATGGGGGACCACAAGGGGGAGAGCACCAGGGGAACGCACCGGGGGGGAAGCAGGGGGGGGGGGAGCAGCGGGGAGATGAAGGAGAGGATGGGGAAGGAGCGGGCATAGGAGAGGTGTGATGGCGGAGCGAGCGGCGCCGTGGGCAGAGTGGTGAGCACAGCGCCGTGGGCAGAGTGGAGAGCACAGCGCAGTGGGCAGAGTGGCGAGCGCAGCGCCGTGGGCAGAGTGGCGAGCGCAGCGCCGTGGGCAGAGTGGTCAGCGCACATACACACATACACACACATACACACACACTCCGCTATACTTACCACCAGCCCTGCGTCTTCCCCGCCGCCTGGATCCTCAGTCGACATGTCGCCCCCCCCTGGACGACTGGATCCAATATGGCGTCCGGGAAGTCTCGCGAGATTTCCCGGACGCCATCTTGGACAAAGTATGTCGCCGCCCCCGGACGACTGGATCCAATATGGCGTCCGGGAAGTCTCGCGAGATCTCCCGGACGCCATATTGAATCCAGTAGTTCGGGGGCGGCAACATGTCGACTGAGGATCCAGGCGGCGGACACAGGGCCGGTGGCAAGTATAGGTGTGTGTGTGTGTGTGTGTTGTGTGTGTGTGTCGTGTGTGTGTGTTTAATATATTGCATACTTGCCTAAGCCAGCTTCAGTCCGGTCCGGATCTGACGTCATTTCGAGCAGAAACGGACGGAAGCTGGCTTAGGCAATTATTATATTAGATTGTATAATGATATTAATACCCTATACTTGTAATATATAAGGTGTACATATAAACGAAACTTGTCCACTTGGCTCTCTAACAACAATTGCTCTCTTAGGTTGCATTGGTTGTCCCCCTATCTCTTTCTCTCTTCCCCCTCCTCCCACTCTTGAACTAGCCCCCAAAGTTATATGTGAGGCAGTGATTACTGTATACATCCAATAACAGGGCTGCAATGCCCCTGTCTAATGCCTGAATTCGGCATATCACTGTGTAGTCTATTATACAGGTCAAGACTAAAACCTGTATAATACGCCAGTGTATCGGGATCAGCTCCAACATGTCAAAAACTACAATAAATGGAGAAAAGAAAACATGTATGGCTGGGTCACACACACAGATATCTGTGCAGATATTGTTCGCAGATCTCTGGTTGCAGTGAAATCATGGGCAAATTGGTCCATTTTGTGGCTGTGTACAAATGAACAATGTGTCCATGATTTCACTGCAACCAGAGATCTGTGAACAATATCTGCCCAGATATCTGTGTGTGTGACCCCAGCCTAAGGAAGGAGCGATCACCAGAAATAGTGAAACAATAAATCTTTATTAGGGGTCTTTCACACTTGCGTTTTTTTCCTGATCTGGAAGATCAGGAAAAAACCTGATCCTAAGGGCCACGTCACACACACAGATATTTGTGTAGATATTGTTCGCAGATCTCTGGTTGCAGTGAAATCATGGACACATTGTCCCATTTTTTGGCTGTGTACAAATGTAACAATCTGTCCATGATTTCACTGCAACCAGAGATCTGCGAACAATATCTGCACAGACATGTGTGTGTGTGACGTGGCCCTAAGGGTACCTTTACACGTCACAACATTGCATGCAATTTCACTTGCAAATTACAGGTTGCAGTGAAATTATGGACACATCGTTCCATTTGTATAGAACAATGGAAATAGAACAATGTGTCCATGATTTCACTGCAACCAGTAAGTTGCAAGTGAAATTGCATGCAATGTTGCGACGTGTAAAGATACCCTTACTGGATTCATTATTTTGCCCGTTCACTTTAATGATTTCAGGAAAAAACCTGAAGCAATAAGATTCTACCTGAAATCATTAAAGTGAATGGGCATAAAAATGAATCCTGACATCATTTGGCAGACCACTTCCGGCCATGGTGAGGAGCAGCAGCTGAGCCCCCTGCTCCTGCTCCCCACGCCGGGATAACATATAAAAAACGCTGCAAAAGGGCAATATATGCCGGGGAAACGGAAAGGCAAAGGGGCCGGCACCCACCCGGGCTCCCCGGTGGACGCCGCGACCGGAATCCAGCGCTTCCTAAGAAGCACAGACAGGCTGGAGGACGACCGCACCGCCGGCAAGATGGAGGAACACGTGGGGCCGGAGCAGAGGGCCCGGTCCAAGTCGGTCAGGCCCCGCCAGCCAGCCGCCGAACAAGGAGCGCAGGACACCCGGAGCCCCGGCGAGCACAACGGGGACCGCCCACGATACGAGGCGGCCGCACAGCACCCGTCCGGCACCTCCAGCCCGCTCCCCCAGGCCGTGCCACAGGAGGGACAAAGGCCACACACACAGCAGGCCGCAGGAGACCAACGCACGTTGCAGCAGAGGACCCCGGCCCCAGCACAACACCCCCGGCACGCAGATGACACACAGCACCTGCCAGGGGAGACCATCCAGACACCCTGGTATGCTGAAGCCCCACTGCAATCAGCGGAGGCAGCTGGGGAGAACCGCAACTCACAGAGGAACGCCCAGGCCCCGCCACGATACTCACCACGCAAAGCCAGGTCCCAACCCCCGCCTGATGAAGACTGCAGGCACCACAGGTCCGGGTGACCACCGCCATGAGCACCGGAGGCTACAGGAGGACGGGACCAAGCAGCACAGCACAGTCCCCTGCAATCCACAGGGTCCACAACCACCAGAGGAGGTAATGGGAGGGGGGGATCGGCTCATCAGACCCGGCTCCCCACAGGCACATAGAGCACACAAATGAAACAACAGAGGCAAGCAGCCCACAACCCTGCTTCCCTGGAGGGCCCTGCTCCATACCACAATGGTCACATGGTCCCCATAGACTACCATGGCATAGCAGCACCCAGGCCGCACCGCCCCATGCCTGGCCCTACTTCGCCCCCCCACACAGGCCCAGCCCTGGGCTACCCCAACCCCATCCCGACCCTACAGGCCAACCACATGACCCTGGCAGCAGACAGAGGGGTCTGGGAAGACCTAAGGGCCCGCATCCAGTACATCCCGACCAGGGAGGAGATGGAGGGGTACCTCATGAGGATGTAATCCTCATTCAAGGCAGAGGCCGAGACACTCAGGGAGGAATGCCAGCAGCTGGCCAGGAGAGTCAACTCCTCTGAATCCACCATAGCTACATTATCCAGCCGCTTGTGCTCCCTAGAGCAGCAGGTCTCCCTCCAAGCATCAACAATTGAACTCCTGATGGACTCAATGGAGGACTTAGAGAACCGCGACAGGCAGAATAACGTTAGGGTCCGAGGCCTGCCAGAAGCCATCCCCGCTAGGGACTTGGAAGCCACCCTCCGGGGGTTCCTCAACTCCGTCCGCCACAAGCCCGAAAACACACCCCTAGAATTTGACAGGGCCCACAGATCCTTGGCCCCCCCACCACCAGAAGGAGCTAGACCCAGGGACATTATCTGTAGAGTCCATAGCTATAGAGCCAAGGAGGACATTCTAACAAAGGCCCGAAATCAGGATCACGTTTTATTCCAAGGCCACCCGATCCAAATCATGCAGGACTTGTCTTGCCGCACACTCCAGAAACGTAGAGCCCTCAGACCTCTACTAGAGGTGCTCCGCAGAAGGGAAGTCCCGTACTCATGGGGCTTCCCATTCCCCCTCCAGGTCCGCAGGGACGGCCAGTCAATCGCGATCTCACACCCGAGAGACATCCCCACATTTCTAGAAGACCTGGGGATCCCGGCGGCGGGGATCCACATCACGGAGTGGCCCGACATACAAGGGGGATGGGTTGAGACCCAAGCCCCCAGAGAGCAACAGCCACCGCACCGGGCAAGGGGGAGGGGCCCAGGAACAGGGGACCTCGGAGGAAGGGCCCCAACCCCAATGTGAAAAATTGTCTGCCAGGCAAGTCAGCCAAAGGCCTCGACCTACCGCCTTGACGGAGGTTGCCGCCCCAGGGGCTCCCCCCCACCCCACCGGGCCAACTAGCCACCTGAGCCGCCACACCGTGGCCATGGACTGACCAGGCGGGCCCACCCCATGGTTCGGGTGAGCGAACACTCCTCCCTTGCCTTTGTTTTGCCTATTATTCTGTTTGATGTTTTGCATATTGTAAAGCTTATCGTTCGCCCCCCACCCCCCATCTGCCTCTCCTACGTGCTCTCCTACCCCCTTCCCGCATAACCATGCACCGCTGCCCTTGCCTTCCTTCTTGCCGCTCCAGCTACCTGGACACCCACCCCCCCTCATACCCCTTACTATCCTCTCAACCTGCCTCTCTAGAAACCCTCAGCTCACCTTTCTAAGTACCCCCATATCTGCCTCCCTAAACACCCTTCCCCCTGCCTCTGTTCCCACCCTCTCACTACTATCCGACCTCCATATGCCCTTTGTTCACCCCCTCTCTTTATTCCTTCCTCTCCCTCTGCTATCATTTACCCCCCCTCACCTGCCTCCCTACCTACCTCGGCTCCTATTCCCCTAATCACCCCATCTACCCACCCTCCTACCTACCCTTTTAGAAGCTTTTAACTAGCCTTAAACCCACCTCCTCACCTGCCTTTCACTCTTATTAGCCTTCTTATCCTCCACCTCACTTGCCCTTTCAGCGGACCTTTAATTGCCTCTTTACTCGTCCTCCCACTCGCCCTCTCACCTACCTCTCCCCCTCTTATCAGACATCCAAATGCCTTACGGCCTCCTCGTCCCCTTTTTCTTACCTCGCCCTTATCTCCCATCTACCCGCCCCCCTACTCACCTCGGCGTCTGCTCACCTCTGCCTTCTCACTCGCCTTTTCATCTGCCCCTCTACCTACCTTTTTATCCACCCTTCTAGGTGCCATTCCATCTGCCCCCCCCTTTATCTTTTATTTTTTTCTTCCCTTTCTTTTTATTCCCTTTTTTTTTTGCTTTCTCTCTCTCCTTCTCTTTTTCACTGCCTTCTTGTCTACCTCTTTATTTGCCTTCTTATATGCCTTTCCTTTTGCCTTTTCCATTGCATTGTTGTTCTCTTGTTCGCCTTTTATTAGTCTTATGATTTGCCTTCATAAATGCCCGTGTATGTGCTTTTTTATTTTTGCCCGTATATATGCCCTTTTTATTTGCCGTGTTATCTGCCCTTTTTACTTGCCATTTTATATGCCTCTTTATTTACCCTGTTATTCGCCTTCTCATTTGCCCCTTCTACCTACCTACTTACCTTTTTATTTGCCGTTTTTTCTGCCGCTTTAATTTAATCTAATTAATTTAATTGCCTTTATACGTGCCTTTTTGATTGCCTTTTTATCTACCCAATTATGAGCCATTGTATTTGCCCTTTTAGGTGCCCACTCATTCGCCTTACTAAGCTACACACTGATAGCAGCCACTATTGCTAATTAACCACCGCGTTAATATCACCCTTCAGGACCCCGGCGTGGGGAGACCCCACTCCCCGGAAAGGTTTACAACCCCAAAAGAAGCGCCGCACACAGCCGACAGGCGCGACAACCCCCATCCCGACCCCACACACTCCCCTGACCCCACGTGTGTAATTGATACCCTCCCACATCCAGAAAAACCGCCCCTATCCATTACCCCTTCCCACACTACACCCAGACCACCCCCCCTCCACCCCGGCGCCCCCCCCCCCCCCCGGGACAATTTAACACGAAGCCTTGGCACGCCCGCCGAACACAGCCAAACCCCAGGCAACCAGAGGAACTCTCACAACATAGCCACCCTAAAAATTGGATCCCTCAATGCGAGAGGCTTCAATACCCCCCAAAAACGCTCTCAAATCCTCACTAACATGAACAAGAGGAGAACCCAGATCATTCTACTCCAAGAGACGCACTTCAAAGCAGGGTCCATCCCTAACCTAAGCAAAAAACACTACCCGACATGGGTACATAGCACCAACCCCGACTCCAGGTCGCGGGGAGTGTCAATCGCGATACACAAAAACCTGACCCACACGATACTCAACTCCCAAATTGACCCAGGAGGAGATACATCTTCCTAAAACTACGGGTGACCAATAACATTCTAACGATAGTCAACTGGTGCCTGCCCAATAGAGACCAAACTAAGGTCGGTAGAGCCCTGCTGACCCGCCTCGCTGACTTCGCAGAGGGGACAACGATAATAGGTGGAGACTTCAACTTCACAATGGACCCCGCCTGCGACTCCACATCGGGTAAAGGAGCAATCCCAACCAAACGGCTGAAAGCCCTTAAAAGGCTCCTCCACACCCTCCAACTAGTGAACGTATGGTGCATCCTTAACCCCCAAGGTAGGGATTACACCTACTACTCCCAAGTCCATAGCTCTTACAGCCGCATAGACCTGTTCCTAGTGAGCCACTACGCCCTCTCCTGGGACCCAGCAGTCACCATCGGGGACTTATACCTGTCTGACCACACCCCGATAACCCTGACCCTAACCTTACCAGACTCTTCCCAGAAATCTTGGACCTGGAGACTTAATAGCAACCTCCTAAAAGACAACGTATGTCTGACAGACCTGAAAAATGAAATAAAGGCGTTCACCCAGATCCACTCACTAGACCCGACACCACAGCCCCTTAAATGGGAAGAACTGAAGTGATGCCTGAGGGGAACCCTAATAAAACATGGGACCAGACTCAAAAGGATGCGATCAGAAGCGATCACAGCCCTCCTCGCCCAAATTCACAATCTAGAGATGACACATAAGAGGATACTGGACCGAGGGGTCCTAGCCGAACTAGTCCTGAAACGACAAGAGCTCAAAATGATGCTAGATCAGAAACTTAAGAGCCAGACAGAGGGGTCCAGGTGCTACTTCTAAAAGAGCCGCAAATAAGTGCGGCCGACCACTAGCCCACCTATTGCACCCCAGGTCGAAACACACCTACATCCCCAAGATCAGGCGGCGGGGAGGCAAAGACACATACCACCCGGAGGAGATAGTGGAGGAATTCAGAACCTACTACAAAAACCTATACAACCTCAAAGGTCGAGACACAGATAAACCGCCTGACGCCCTTCCCAGAAAGATTCGGGAATATGTCACCACCACGGCACTCCCACACCTCGAAGCAACAGACATCGAGGCCCTAGAGGCAGAGATCTCCGAACAAGAGATCCGGACAGCCATCAACTCCTCCCCCACGTCAAAATTTCCGGGGCCAGACGGGTTCACCCCAATATTCTATAAAATCCTCCAGACACAACTACTGCCCCAGCTGGAGGCCACCTTTAACTCAATCACGAACTTTGCCCCACAGTCCCTGGAAGTCCACATCAGTATCCTACCCAAACCGGGAAGAGACCCGAACCTGACCACGAATTACAGGCCCATCTCCCTACTAAACATGGACATAAAGATGTACTCAAAGATCCTAGCAGACCGCACTACTCCTCCATTCTATTATCAACATGGACCCGATGGGCTTTGTCAAGGGACGCGAAGCCAGGGACAACACGATTAAGACCTTACTCCTCATAGACAAGGCGCAAAGACAAAAGGTCCCCCTCAGCCTACTATCAATCGATGTGGAGAAGGCCTTTGACAGAATCCACTGGGGCTTCATGAAGGAGGCACTAACCCAGATTGGTTTAGGCCCCAAATTCCTACACAAGCTGTTCTCCCTATACTCGGGACCATCAGCCAAAGTGCGAGTCAATGGCACCCTGTCGGCCTCATTCATGATCAGAACGGGACACGACAGGGATGCCCCCTATCCCCCCTCATCTTCGTGGTAGTCATGGAACACTTAGCCAACGCCATAAGAGGAAACAACGACATACACGGACTGCAGACGGACTCATACCACCACAAGGCAGCTCTATACGCCAACGACCTTCTCCTCTACGTCTCCCGACCACGAACCTCACTACCATCTATCCTACGAGAATTCGAGACCTTCGGCTCACTAAGCAACTTCAAAATAAACTACACCAAGTCAGAGGCCCTGAACATTTCACTAACCGCAGAAGACCTAACTCCCCTAAAAACGGGCTATCCGTTTAAATGGAAAGAGGAAACCATTAAATACCTAGGGGTACACATTCCCTCTGACCTGTTGAAACTATACCTACACAACTACCATCCCCTCCTCTCCCAATTAGAATCCCAGCTAGCCACATACCGGGGACTGCAAATTTCCTGGTTGGGGAGGATCAATGTAATACGGATGGATATTCTCCCCCGTCTCTTATACACCTACCAGACCGTCCCCATACAACACCGCAGAGACTTCTTCTCCAAATTACACTCCCTGATAGGGAAATTTGTCTGTAAAGGAGAGAGGTCGAGGGTACACAGGAAAATCCTATCTGACCCCACTGAAGTAGGTGGATTGGGGCTACCTGACCCCCACAGATACTTCTTAGCGTCATCACTAGCCCGCCTAGTTGATTGGCATTTTAGATCCCACTCCAAATGCTGTGTAGCCTTGGAACAGGAAGGTGCGATAGTCCCCCTACGGTACCTTCCTTAGCTGCAACTCACAGGGCCACAACAGATAGACATAACCTACAGTCTCACCAAAGACACCCTACGAACATGGCAATCCTACACCAACGGAACACCAGAGAGAGGGACACTAAGCCCATTCACTCCCCTCTTCTCAAACCCCGCCTTCCAACCAGGGATGCACAGACATACGTTCCTATGCTGGAGAAAAGAGGAGGACATTCGCATAGGCAATATCCTAAACCTAGGAGAACTACCCCCTTACGAATCTCCACATCAACACCCGCCCACCAAACCCCTACAGCGGTTTGAATTCCTCCAACTACAATCCTACCTCACCTCGAAGGCACAGACAGGCGGGATCAGACAGCTCACCACCCCAATGGAGGACCTATTCACACGCGACTCCCCCCCCGACCCACGCAGTGTCCGAAATACACCGCATCCTATCAGAAAGGAGGGGAACTAACAAACGCTCCTTCCAACTGGCCTGGGAAAGGGAACTGGGAAGAGAGATCTCCTGGCCCGAATGGAAGAAAAGCTTCCTATTCACGCGCAAGATGGCGAACACGTGTCTAGCCCAAGAAAAAAACTACAAAATTCTGTATAGGTGGTACCGCTGCCCAGACCGCCTCCACATCATCTTCCCCACGGTCCCAAGCTCATGCTGGAGATGCGGAATAGAAGAGGGAACCATGCTCCACATATGGTGGAACTGCTCAGCAATCCGAGGCTTCTGGGAAGGGGTGTTTCAAAATTACAACCTTATCACAGGCAAACGCGTGATCGGCAACCCCGAAATAGCCCTACTATCGGTATACCCCGGAACAGTAAAGAACACAAAAAGAGACACCCTACGCTTCTGCATGTCAGCCACCCGCTCAGTCATCCCACGCTACTGGAAATCACCAGAAAAACCTCCCATGGTAGACTGGTGCATGGAAATGCTGGACATTTGCCGGATGGAGGAGCTAGCGGCCGAGAGCAACGGCGAGATGGACAGATACAACACGACCTGAATGGAAAGGATATTGTTTAGAGACACCCCTAACTTCAGCAAACTATTCCAACAGCGCACTAAACCGCAACACGCCATACAGGGAGGAGACCCGAGGGCCCGACGCCCCCCACCAACCCCCTCCTTGCACTCCAACGAGGCTCCCACCCCAACGCCACACTACCCCCTAGCTCCCCCTCTCCTCGATAACTGCGCCCTACCCCCAGTCATCTCAGACCCCCCCTACTCACCAACTCCCCTCGTCGCCCATCACTCGCCACACCCCCCACTCACCCCCCACAACCAACACTGTCCCCCACCGCTCCACCCAACCCGCGGACACTTCCTCCCCCACCTCTCAATTATCAATGCCCCCTCCCACCACCGCTCCCCCAAAAATGCCCCCTACCCTCCCCACCACCACACCACATAAACCTGTCAAAAGAGGCATACATGTCACCCACATTTCCCAACCTACCCATATACTCAGGTATCAATGTTTTTCAATATCACAACGTACCCCAATTGTATACTGTATTACCCTCTATATTGACACTGTGTACTGGATAACATGTATAAGCTGTACCTGCCACAACTCATTTTCCAATAAAAATTGATTGAACATAAAAAAAATGAATCCTGTAAGAATCAGGTTTTTTCCTGATCTTCCAGATGAGGAAAAAAACGCAAGTGTGAAAGGCCCCTTATACAAACACCGTATAAAAGGAGAATAAAATCAATTAAAAAGGCCAAGGCCTACAAGTGTGAGGGGGGACCCCCTGCGGTCTGATAAACATCAACCAAATTATAGGGCACAGGCCAAACTTCTCAAAGTCTCATCATATGAAAGCTATTACAGACACTTAATAGGTGATTTATACAGAAATAACAAGATCTTGTCACTGCCAGAGCCTAAGGCCCACGTCACACACACAGATATTTGTGCAGATATTGTTCACAGATCTCTGGTTGCAGTGAAATTATAGACACATTAATCCATTTATATACAGCCACAAAATGGAACACTGTGTCCATGATTTCACCTCAACCAGAGATCTGCGAACAATATCTGCACAAATACCTGTCTGTGTGACGTGGGCCTTAGAAATATATCACTTGTGGTCATGGGTCAGAGGAACAGGTACCCCTCTGCCCTAGCACAATTCAACTCACATCAGTTGAAAGATGTCACGATAGTGAACTCACAGTTTCAGTAAAATAACAATTCAAGGTGTCCCTATGCAGCCATCACAATTCTTAGTAACATCCCAAATTGCTAGTATCAGCTATTGTAAATGAGATAAGGACCTGAGGGTATCAAAAAACAGGTTTTGGCAATTGCATCACCGCCAAATTTTTACCTGATAGATGATGGATGTCAGACCTAAAGCAGGGGGGCCCCTCAGTGCCCCACGCGTTCTGTCACACTAAGGTGACTTCATCGGGGGAAGAGCACCAATTGCGGTGTAAAGGCCACTTCACACACACAGATATCTGAGTCCAATATCTGAACAGATCTCTGGTTGCAGTGAAATCATAGATACATTGCTCCATTTTGTGGCTGTGTACAACATGGAGCAATGTATCCATGATTTCACTGCAACCAGAGATCTGTTCAGATATTGGACTCAGATATCTGTGTGTGTGAAGTGGCCTTAAGTGTAGAGTATTTAAAGATAAAATTATTGCGATATACACAGCAACTGAGTGCTGGTCGCATCAGATGATGTGGGACCCTTGACCGGAAATGACGTAACGGACATGCGTCATCTGGTCAATCTGCGCAAGTGCGCGGGTGTATCTGGCTTCAGAAGGAGAGCCAAGATGGCCGCCGCGCAGGCACGGTAGTGGCAGGAGATGGAACTATGTAATAACATCGTGTGAGAGCTGTGAACATAGCAAAAGAGTCTGAGTGCAGCTTAGGAACGGATCAGATGATTGTGTGACGATCTTATAAAGAGATTGGATCACAAAATGCCTCCAGGACTATGTAAATAAGCAAATAAAAGGTCTTTTGTGACATTTCAGATTGCAAGTGTGATTTTTTTTTAGACAATAATATTGTAACAACCATTTTAAAGGAGATTGTTGGAGAGGAAATTAATGCATTGTGGTTAAGAGGAGCAATAATTAATTCATAAGGGCCCACAACTAAATAAAGTTGCAGTTACAACTAAATTATTTCACTCTAATATTTATTGATATTATTGATCATTATCAATTTTAATAGGTCCTTGAAGTTAATTGAGAATGAGATATATGTGCAATATCTAGTTATCCAGATTCTTATTAACATTTTTTTCAACAGTATTTACACAAGAAAATCCCATGACAGACAATATGATCAGTGATAACAAAAACTCTCAATTAAATGTGACCTGCTTAACCCAGCAGGAAGTACGGCATCGTCTAAAAATCACTAAAGTACAAATCCCCGGCCCGGATGGATACAACCCCAAGTGCTGCAAATTAAGTATGTCAAGATAGACCATTATTTTACTTAACTCTAACGACGCCGTACGTCTACAGACGTCGGAAAAAGGGTACAAGCCTAGCCGACGTCTGTAACTACCCAGAAAAGCCCTGTAGCGCTCCCCTGGCTAATACCTCTAGATGTCAGCGTACCGATTGTAGCTGACACCCTGAGATTAGTAATTAGCTGCTTTGTACCCGCACCAGTAATGTGATGACCGTAACACGTTTACCGACATCACATTACAAAAGTGAAAGTGCTTTGTAAAAAATGCTTTCACTTTAAACCGACAGGAAACACTTCGGATCAAGTGATCCATTAACCCCCAAGCCCAAGACCCGTGCAAGGATTGAGCCCCCCGGCTCCGTCATACCTCCACCCCCCCCGTCCATTCAAAATGGCGGCAAATGCGCTGCCTCCCTGCATCTCCATGCAGCCTGACATGTCACACTCATCTGCATGAGATGTCTCCCCGTGCTCCCAGCCCTCCAGGATCCCCAGCCATAGCCTCCGGATCCCCCCCCTCTCCGATGCCTGTGCCAGCTTTCCCGAGGCCCCGCCGCCTTAAACTGTTTGTAGGCCCCCCCCGTGCCCATTAAATACCCCTCACCACTCTTACTACCAACATCCTGATTCCGGTCTCGCAGTCCTCCGGTCCAGTGGGCTTCTGTCTGACGCGCTCCTGCTGTTTCTGTCTCCTGCGGCGCGCACTCCTCTGTGCGCGCACCCTGGGTGTCGAGCACTGCGCGCGCTGCTGTAACCACTGCTGCGGCCCAGAATGATAGTCCATAACACAGTGAGTTCATGACCTGTCAGAATCCTCGGTCCAAGGTGGTTAAATGGCTGTCATGGTGGTCTCCACATCAGATCACCATCAGTGTGACTATCAGGACCGGGATCCATAGCGATCCTGGGATCACCACTGAAAGGTGATCGATGTGGACACCACCATGAAAAGCACAGTTAAACCCTGTTAACTGTGCTTTCATGTGATCTCCACTCAGATCACCATCAGGTGAGTCCCAGATCCCTATGGATCCCAGGATCCTGATAGATCACCACTGATGTGATACTGATGTGGAGACACCCATGAACAGCACAGTTAACCCTGTTAACTGGCTCTTTATGGTGATCTCCACATCAATCACCATCAGCTGGATCCCGGATCCCTATGGGATCCAGGACCTGAAGATCACCACTGATGGTGACAGATGGAGACCACCATGAAGATCACATAACCCTTGGACCCAGGATCTGATAAGGTCATAACTCACTGAGTTCATGACCTGTCATCCTCCTGGCAATGACCTGCTTTATAGCATATGGGGGATGCCCCATACTATAAAACTGAGAATCGTCGCCGACCTCCCACTGGACACGTCGGACCTTCCAACTGATAGTCGACGTCAAAGAATAATAGATGGATCCAAATAGTGTTTGGTTTTTTTTCTAATAAAAATATTTCTCTGTCTTGTGTCTTCTTACAAATTACTAGAGATTCCTAATGTCCGTCTAATATTCTCAGCGTTATGATCTCGCTAGTCCAGCTCAAAAAGCTGGCATTAACCCTTACACCCAGTCTGCCACCGCTACAACGCAGCTGGAAGAGCTGATAAGCACCAGAAAATGCGCTTCTATGAATGCGCCATTTCTGGGGGCTGCGGGCTGCAATTCACAGCGGGGGGGGCCAGAAAGCTTGGCCTCCCTACGCTGATGGATTCCAGCCCCAGCTGCTAGTTTACCTGGCGGCCCAAAATATGGCGAAGCCACGCCATTTTTTAAAATTATTTCATGAATAACTAAAAAAAAAAAGGGACTTCCCTATATTTTTAGTTTCAACCAGTAAACTAGTGCAGGAGGTTGGTGGCAGCCTGTAGCTGCCTGCTGTACCTGGCTGGACCACAAATATGCAAGCCCACGCTTTTTAAAAATTTATAAAGAAATACAAAAAAAAATGCAGGGGAGGAATGACAGGACACGGCTCTCCTGTCTTGTGCACATGCTCTAAATGAAAATTGCGTAAAAAAAGTAAATGTCAATATGACATTATCATCTGTGAAGAGCTGTAGTCCAATGCTCACATACCCCTAGTATATCCTTCGAGTCACTTCCAAAATGGGTGACTTGGCGAGCTCCATGTGTAGCACCTAGGGTCTCCCCCATAGCTGCGATATGGTGTCCGCTAACTATTGCGTCTAATTTTCCATTCAAATTGTTAGCGGACACCAGTCGCATATGGAGACCCCTGTGTGCCTAAGACCATGGAGCACCCCACAGTGACACATTTTGGAAACTAACCCCCCAAGGAACTACTAGATGCATAGTGAGCACTTTCACCCCCCAAGTGCTTTCACAAATTAGTGTGTAAAAAGGAAACAAAGAAAATTTTTGTGAAAAAAAGTACTTTGCCATTTTTGCGGATCAGTTTGTGAAGCACCTGGGGGTTCAAAGTGCTCACTATGCATCTAGATATGTTCCTTGGGGTGTCTAGTTTCCAAAATGAGGTCACTTGTGGGGGAGCTCCAATGTTTAGGCACATAGGGGCTCTCCATACGTGACATGGTGTCCACTTACAATTGGAATTGTAAGTGGATACCATGTCGTGTATGGCGAGCCCCTGTGTGCCTAAACATTAGCGTTCCCCCACAAGTGACCCCATTTTGGAAACTAGACCCCCCAAGGAACTTATCTAGATGCATAGAGAGCACTTTAAACCCCCAGGTGCTTCACAAATTGATCTGTAAAAATGAAAAAGTACTTTCTTTTCCACAAAAATTTTCTTTTTTCATTTTTACGGATTCATTTGTGAAGCACCTGGGGGTTCAAAGTGCTCACCACCAATCTAGATAAGTTCCTTGGGAGGTCTAGTTTCCAAAATGGGGTCACTTGTGGGGGAGCTGCAATGTTTAGGCACACAGGGGCTCTCCATACGTGACATGGTGTCCGCTAACAATTGGAGCTAATTTTCCATTCAAATTGTTAGCGGACACCATGTCGCGTATGGAGAGCCCCTGTGTGTCTAAACATTGGAGCTCCCCCACAAGTGACCCCATTTTGGAAACCATACCCCCCAAGGAACTTATCTAGATGCATAGAGAGCACTTTGAACCCCCATGTGCTTCACAAATTGATCCGTAAAAATGAAAAAGTACTTTCTTTTCCACAAAAATTTTCTTTTTTCATTTTTACGGATTCATTTGTGAAGAACCTGGGGTTCAAAGTGCTCACCACCAATCTAGATAAGTTCCTTGGGAGGTCTCGTTTCCAAATGGGGTCACTTGTGGGGGAGCTACAATGTTTAGGCACACAGGGGCTTTCCATACGTGTCATGGTGTCCGCTAACAATTGGAGCTAATTTTCCATTCAAATTGTTAGAGGACACCATGTTGCGTATGGAGAGCCCCTGTGTGCCTAAACATTGGGGCTCCCCCACAGGTGACCCCATTTTGGAAACTAGACCCCCCAAGGAACTTATCTAGATGCATAGAGAGCACTTTGAACCCTCTGGGGCTTTACAAATTGATCCGTAAATATGAAAAAGTACTTTTTTTTTCGCAAACATTTTCTTTTGTCCTCAATTTTTTCATTTTCACATGAGCAACAGGATAAAACGCATCCTAAAATTTGTTGGGCAATTTCTCCTGAGTACACCGATACCTCATATGTGGTCATAAACCACTGTTTGGGTGCACGGCAGGGCTCAGAAGAGAAGGAGCGCCATTTCACTTTTTGAATGGTAAATTAGCTCCAAAAGTCAAATTGCGCTCCTTCCCTTCTGATCCCTGCCGTGCGCCCAAACAGTGGGTTATGACCACATATTAGGTATCAGTGTACTCAGGAGAAATTGGCCAACAAATTTTAGGATGCATTCTATCCTGTTGCCCATGTGAAAATGAAAAAATTGAGGCTAAAAGAACATTTTTGTTGGAAAAATTAAAATGGCCATTTTTTGTTTCCACGTTGCTTTAGTTCCTGTGAAGCACCTGAAGGGTTAATAATCTTCTTGAATGTAGTTTTGAGTAGCTTGAGGGGTGTAGTTTTCGGAATGGTGTCACTTTTAGGTGTTTTCTGTCATGTACACCCCTCAAAGAGACTTCAAATGTGATGTGGTCACTAAAAAAAAGGTTATGTAAATTTTGCTGGAAAAATGAAAAATTGCTGATGAACTTTGAACCCTTATAATGTCCTAACCAAAAATTTTTTTTTTTCCAAAATTGTTTCTGATGTAAAGTAGACATGTGGGAAATGTTATTTATTAACTCTTTTGTGTCACATAACGCTCTGGTTCAACAGAATAAAAATGACAAATTTGAAAATTGTCAAATTTTCAACATTTTTGCCAATTATTTTATATTTTCACAAATAAACACAAAAATTATCGACCAAAATTTAATACTAACATGAAGCCCAATATGTCACGAAAAAACAATCTCAGAATCGCTAGGATCCGTTGAAGCGTTCCAGAGATATAACCTCATAAAGGGACACTGGTCAGAATTGCAAAAAATGGTCTGGTCATTAAGGTGGAAATTGGCTCCGTCACTAAGGGGTTAAAGATTCCATAATAACAGGGTCTGTACCACAGGACTGGCGTATAGCAAATGTGGTGCCAATATTCAAAAAGGGAACAAAAACTGAACTTGGAAATTATAGGCCAGTAAGCTTAACCTCTACTGTGGGTAAAATCCTAGAGGGTTTTCTAAGAGATGCTATACTGGAGTATCTGAAGAAAAATAACATCATGACCCAATATCAACATGGTTTTACGAGGGACCGTTCCTGTCAAACTAATCTGATAAGCTTCTATGAAGAAGTAAGTTCTGGACTGGACCAAAGAAATGCAGTGGATGTGGTGTATATGGACTTTTCAAAAGCTTTTGATACGGTGCCACACAAAAGGTTGATACATAAAATGAGAGCAATGGGGATAGGGGAAAATATGTGTAAGTGGGTTAAAAACTGGCTTAGCGATAGGAAACAAAGGGTGGTCATTAATGGAACACACTCTGAATGGGTCACAGTTAACAGTGGGGTACCACAGGGATCAGTGTTGGGCCCGCTTCTTTTTAATATATTTATTAATGACCTTGTAGGGGGCATACAGAGTAGAATCTCAATATTTGCAGATGACACTAAACTCTGCAGGGTAATCAATACAGAAGAGGACAACTTTATATTACAGGAGGATTTATGTAAACTAGAAGCTTGGGCTGATAAATGGCAAATGAGCTTTAATGGGGATAAATGTAAGGTTATGCACTTGGGCAGAGGAAACAAAAGGTATAATTATGTGCTTAATTGTAAAACACTGGGCAAAACTGGCACGGAAAAAGACCTGGGTGTATGGGTAGATGACAAACTCACATTTAGTGGCCAGTGTCAGGCAGCTGCTGCAAAGGCAAATAAAATAATGGGATGCATTAAAAGAGGCATAGATGCTCATGAGGAGAACATAATTTTACCTCTATACAAGTCACTAGTGCGACCACACTTAGAATACTGTGTACAATTCTGGTCTCCGGTATATAAGAAAGACATAGCTGAACTAGAGCGGGTCCAGAGAAGAGCGACCAAGGTTATTAGAGAACTGAGGGGTCTGCAATACCAAGACAGGTTATTAAACTTGAGGTTATTTAGCTTGGAAAAACGAAGGCTTAGGGGTGATCTTATAATAATGTATAAATATATGAGGGGACAGTACAGAGAACTTTCTAATGATCTCTTTACTCTTAGGCCTGAGACGGGGACAAGGGGGCATCCTCTATGTCTGGAGGAAAGAAGGTTTAATCATCATCACAGACGCGGATTCTTTACTGTAAGAGCAGTGAGAATGTGGAACTCTCTGCCACATGATGTTGTAATGAGTGAGTCACTACTAACATTTAAGAAGGGCCTGGATGCCTTTCTTGAAAACTATAATATTACCAGTTATATATACTAGATTCTTGGATAGGGCGTTGATCCAGGGAATTAGTCTGATTGCCATATCTGGAGTCAGGAAGGAATTTTTTTCCCCAATGTGGAGCTTAGTGTTGCCACATGTTTTTTTTTTGCCTTCCTCTGGATCAACATGTTAGGCTATCGGTTGAACTAGATGGACTTAAAGTCTTCCTTCAACCTTAAAAACTATGTTACTATGTATTTGTTCTGTGTGTTTTAGTGCTGAACTAGAACCACCAAGAGCAGTCTAGCAACATCTATGTTAGGGAAAAGAGTAAAGTAATGAAAAAGTAATTTAGAATCATCTGTCGGTAACCAACAGACAAACGTTTCTCGGGTACTCATTTGTCTGAATTTATAAATGTATCTATAAATGTATTAAAAAAATTTATATTTAATAAAAATCAAAAATCTATTTGAATAAAAATATAATAAAATAACAAAATTGAAAAAATACTGCGAAAAATTAGATTTAAAAAAAAAAAAGCAAATATATACATAGGCTATTAACACACTGACTCAAACTCACTGCATCAAATAATTTTTATTATTGTTAATAATTATTAATGTTTTTATCATAATTTTTTATCGTTAAATTGTAAATTACAGATTGCTCCAGATCCAAGTAATCAAGGGAGGTGGGGAGGCAGGAGTTGGGAGGGTGAAAGGGGGTGGGTAGAAGAATGGGGAATGGCTCAGGGAGGAAGGGGAAGGAAAAAAGGGGGGAGGGAAGGAATTTCCATGTAATATTCAATCTCCAATGCTTCAAGGTAATAACACTCCTTCTTCAGATGAAGAAGTAATTTATAGTGTTGGTGTGACTCGGTAATAGCCATGCCAAAAAGTGCAAAGTGCCTTTATAAGCCTAATGCGTCCCTTAAATGGCGAACAATGGAATGGAGAATAGTTTGTCCCCATTTTCCCCGAGATCCATAAACCATGAAACTATGTGCTACATACTGCCATAAAAAATGTTGATTGAGGGATTTCCACTTGTTGTGCCATTCATATTTTCATTAATCCCTGAATCCACCAAGGGGTCAATTGGGTAGAACATGGATCTTCCCAAGATTTATCTTCGGACTAACAAATGTCCAATTTAACCTCAGTTTACCCCTAAGTTGCCCAGTGGTAAAGACAGAAGCACGTCTCTGTGGTCTTCCTGAAGGCAGTTGATCCAGTATTGTTCTTCAAATGCTGTTCCCAAACAAGCATTAATGTGCATGAAGTACCAGGGACCAGAGCAAGAAATCCACCACGATCCAGAAAAAGAAATAAAATCGTCACAGCCAATTAACGCCATCTATTCAGATAGGTATATCCTGTGGAAAGGATGAAGGTTAAATTATTTGGTATTTTTTACAATCAGTAACAGCATAACGGAGTTGTTCAAATATCGAAATTACAACTGTTTGTAGAACCCATTATAAAGTAGCTCCTCATTTAGGCCTTGTGCAGATGTAAGAATGCTGAAATGTATTTCTAATATTAAGTTCAACACTGTTAATATAAATGATCTGTAGTAACTCAGTTCGGCCATCAGTGGACACGAGTAGAAAGATCTGGAACCAGGAAGTAATTTTTAGTCAGTCTCCTGAGGTAAATTGACTGAGACAGATGTCTGTGGAGATCCTACACAGAAAAGAAGAAGTGTTGGCTGTTCTGAGGGGCTCGTGGATCTATGGAGGGACAGGCCTGGCTTGAACAGTGTTAGAATTATTCAAGGGCTTGATGTACACCATGGACTAAAAGATAAGCCGTGTTCTGTGAGTACATAAGATTGACCGGTCAATATATATTGATAGTCAGACAGAATGAGTTAGCCAGAAACTACAAAGGACTATTTTGTGTGTACTCATGAGGAGAGTCTGACCAGGCTTGATCTATACAAGATATTAAATACTGAGACTTGCACGAGTGTGAGATGCACAGAGAAGCTGAATGTGGATGACACTGTAGAACTGAGTGAATTATCACCATTCCTGTTATACTGGGTTGTGCCCAGTGTGAGGAAGATCTTATATAACTCAGTGGCTGATTGTTAGGGTGAAATGACATACACCCTGTAAACTGTTTTTACATTACCAAGTTAAAGAGTAGTGATGAGCGAGCATGCTCGCCACTACTCGGTACTCGCACTAGTATCACTGTACTCGGGCTACTCGGCGAGCAAAGAGTAATCTCGCAATACTCGTGCTGTGCTCGTGGTCGTCATCTCTGCATGTTGGCGCTCTTTTTTTTTTTTTAAACAATTGGTTTTTATTGAGTTATGAAAGAAATAATAACAATACAAAATATTGTAATTCCAAGTTAATACGGTTCATAAGATAATAAACAAATTATAATGGGTAACAGATAAGTGGGTGTTTGAGGAATGTGAATAAGGAGGAGCTGGGAGGAAAGAGGAGAGGATTATTATTGTTCTTGAACCAATCTGGTTCGACAAGATCAGTCCAGTCCTGTAAGGAAGAATTGTCAGATTATGAAACAATCAAAATCCCGTCTCTGGGGGTGCAAGCATATATTGCGACGAGACCCAAGGATCCCACCAGCCCAGTTTTTTTGTTTTAACTGTGTGTTCATGCGATAGGATAGTTTCATGTTGTTTATGTAGGTTAATGAGAGATATGAGTTCTTCTCTAGATGGGGAGGAACTATCTTTCCAGTGTCTTGCCACTCCCAACCTAGCAGCTATTAATATATTAGTGATAATAGGCTTGAGGATAGGAGGGAATTCGTCTATGCCTATACCTAGGAGGGCCAGAGGAGCTTCCAAGGTGATGGGTATCCCCGTGACCTCACTCAGAATTTGTTCTGTTGTCTTCCAAAATTTTTGCACTTCTGAGCAGTGCCACCACATATGCTCCATCGTACCCTCCTCTAAACAACCTTTCCAGCACATTTTAGATTTGCTTGGTTGGAATTTATGTATTTTCAGTGGGGTTAGGTACCAATTTAGTTGTAATTTTTTTACCTGTTCTAGGTGTTTTAAACAGGACGTGTATTTAGAGTGTGTGAGGCAGCGGCATACCATGATTCCAAGGGAGATGTGAAGGCCAATCTCCGCTCCCAGATTTCCATATAGGGAAGTTTAGTTTCTCCAGTGGGGGATATGAGGGCCTGATAAAATATGGAGACTCCGTGCTGGTTAGAAGAGGATTTGAAGGGGCGTGTCCTGGCCATGGAGGGAGAAGGTCACTAATCCGTGAGCTCTCTCCCCTCAGCTCTTTCTGCCCTCAAGATTAGCCCACCAGCCTGCATGAAACGAGCCACATGTCGGTGAGGAGACAGAGCAAACGCCGAGCTGCGACCCCAGCCCCTCCAGGACCGAATCACCCTCAGATAACTCGATATCTGAGGAGTTCATCGGGGCCCCCCCCGGACGCTGCGAGCTCCAAGATGGCGGATCCCGCTCCTCCACAAGAGATAATGGCGCCGAGCGCAGGGAAGAACTCACAAGTGCCCGACGGCCCGGCTGCATCTGTGGCGCGTCCTAGCCTTCCTCACGCTGGAGGTATCGGTAAGGAGCAACGGGAGGCAGTGGTGGGTCGCCCTGGAAACTTGGACGCCAGGGATTCAAGGGGGGGATCCCCGGAGGCACATAGACCCGCTCCAGCGGCTGGAAGCACAAGGGAGACGGAGATCTTAGATAAAAGCCAGGAGATGCTGGAGGCCCAGGCGAACAGGGAAGCAGAGTAGAAGAGCTGCAGATACAGATCCTTCCCTCCCCCAGCCCAGGGATGTCACACAGCGCCATTACTCCTGTGTACAATGTAATACCTGGACTGCAATACCAAGGGTGGCCATATTATTCGGGAGCGCAGACCTGGCAGCAAATCCCTTCAGCAATGGATTCTTCTATGCACCTGGGGGACCCCAGGCAATATCCTAACCAAAGGGGCCCCAATTCTGGACACCAGACAGGGGGAACGACCATGAACATCACAGGCCAGCTTATGGGTCATAATGAGGCCACCCAGGACACCGCCACTCTGAGAGGAGACGAATGGGACATGTTCAAGGCCCGCATCCTTAATATTCCCACAAGAGAGGAACTGGCAGACTTTGTAGCTAAAATGGAAGCTTCCATTAGAGCAACAACCAATGAACTCAGGGGAGAGGTCCGGGGGGTCTCTGATAGAATGTCTCAGTCCGATGCCAGAGTTGAAGCTCTGACTGATCGAATTAAGAAACTGGAGGACACTGTGATATTCCAACGCTCACAGCAAGAGGTCTTTCTTGATTCATTAGAAGATATTGAGAACCGAGAGAGGAGACAAAACATAAGAGTCCGGGGGCTCCCTGAACTGGTCACTTCCGACGAATTGGGAAAAACACTGCAGAGTCTGTTTAATTCCGTCAGAAAGACCCCAATGGACTCAGTTATAGAATTTGATAGGGCCCATAGGTCTCTTGGCCCTCCCCCGGCAGAAGGGGCGCCCCCACGCGATGTCATATGTCGCTTGCATAAATACCGGATCAAAGACGATATCATGAACAAGGCAAGGAAGTGCGAAGAGATCACATTTCAAGGTCTTAGTATACAGCTGATGGCGGATTTATCCAGGAGAACCCTCCAAAAGCGGAGGGCCTTGAGACCCCTCTTGGATTTTCTCAGGCAATATGATTTGGCATACTCTTGGGGATACCCATTCCGTCTCCAAGTACGACAGGGAAATATATCAGCGTTCCTGACCCATCCCAGGGAACTTCAGGGATTTCTTCAGGCCCTAGATTTGCAGGACCCTGGTCTCCAATTCCCTGATTGGCCATCAACAGCACCTGATAATTTGTTTTCTACAGCTGCACGACCTGGACGAGCGATCCGACGCAGACGGAGCGGCAGACCCAAGAATCGCAGACGGAGGAGGACCAGTGAGGATGATCAGGAAGAAGATGGGTGACTTTGTGAATTGTTTTCTTTTTTTCTTTTTCTCTATCTCCTTTTTTCGAGATGTTTAAAGCACTTGTTCGCCCTCTAGTAAACACTGGGGCTGGAGGATTAACCGAGAACTTATAAAGCAATTAAGATCTCCATCTGCATCCTTGTTGCAGAAGGGAGATCTCTCTAATGCTGAGGATAATGACAGGTTGTGATGGGGGTTGATGAGCCCCTCTATGCCTTTTTCCCTACCCTTTGAAATCCTACCTACCCCCTTCCCACTCTCCTTTTCCCTTTAACCCTTCTTCCCTCACCTGCCCCTCCTCGCAACGCACACCAACCCTTTATCCCCTCCCAGAGGGCTCATACCTACTCTTCAATTTTAAGAAAATTTACTTTACTATTCACATTGTTCTCTAATTTACTGTTAGCTCGGTAACAAGAATAATTTTGTTAAACGCACAAGTGGTTTTCAGGATCTTATCTTATTTTATATGTGCTTTTGCATTTTAGGCTGGTGATAAGTAGATGTGTTTGTTGTAAAGTTTTTGGGTGGTGGGCTGGGGGGACTCTATCTCATTTATTGGGTCGTATTTTTATATATTGTATTAAAATTTATAACCCCTGATACTGACTCTTATAGCGGGTTTAAACCATTTACCCTATCCCTCCAGGAAAGGTAGCTCCCCACGGGGACATCGTATTCTTTTTTTGAATACGATATTTTACGTCAAGATTTTTCCCCATAATTTTGTTAGACAGTATTTACTTCGTCCAGGGATCTCTTTCTTCCGTCTCTAGTTTCTCCTATTCTGTGATTCTCTTCTTTTTTCTCCTGAGAGGGGTGGCCGACGCCGTAGCTGATATCCGGGGTGGTGACAGCCTCTAAGAGGAGGGACAATGGGGTCCCTGAAAATTGGTTCCCTGAATGTTAGGGGTTTTAATACGCCACAGAAAAGACAACAGGTCTTACATGATATGCATAAGAAGAAGGTTCAAGTGTTATTCCTTCAGGAGACACATTTTAAAGAAGGACACGTACCATTCATTGGAGAGAGACATTACACTGATTGGATCCACAGCACTAATCCCGAAACTAGAACTAAGGGGGTATCGGTTGCCTTTCATCGGGGACTACCCTATACGCTGCTGGACTCCAAAATCGATCCAGGAGGACGATACGTCTTTCTTAAATTAAAGATAGCAGATAATCTTGTGACCATGGTGAACTGGTACCTTCCAAACAGGGAGCAGACGAGGGTGTGCAGAGCCTTATTACTAAAATTGGCGGAATTTGCCGAGGGCCAGGTAATAATAGGTGGCGATTTTAATTTTGTCTTTGATCCATCTATAGACTCCACGTCAGGTAGACGGGCAGTTCCACCTATGAGACTGAAGGCACTCCGGGACCTCCTACGCAAGTTACAACTGGTGGACGTGTGGAGGATCCTCAACCCTACCGGTAGAGATTATTCTTACTTTTCAGGGGTCCATCAATCCTACAGCAGGATAGATTTATTCCTGGTCAGCCACGGGGTTCTTTCTTGGACTCCTGATGCTACCATGGCAACATCGTTTTATCAGACCATGGTCCCGTCTTTTTGTCTGTGGAGATCCCGGGGTTGACCAAACGAGAATGGACCTGGAGGCTAAATAGTTACCTTTTGAAAGACGCCAACTGTCTAGCTGACCTAAAGGCAGATATTGCAGTCTTCACTCAGACACATGCTCAGGACACCACTCCTCCTCCAGTGCAATGGGAGGCCCTGAAGTGCGTACTCCGAGGCACTCTAATCAGACACGGATCCAGATTAAAAAAACACAGGTCCGAACAAATTAACATTCTGTTACTTAAGATTGGTAGGCTGGAATCTGACCATAAGACCTCTCAGGAAAGGAAACTACTGGTTGAGTTGACTAAGGCTAGAGTAGACTTACGTAATCTCCTAGACGCTAGGTTTGAACAACTCACAGAAAGGACCAAGGGCTTTTTCTATAAAAAGACGAACGTTTGCGGGCGACCTCTGGCTAGATTACTACACCCTAGATCTGGTCCCACATATATACCTTCGATCAAAAATCCTTCAGGGAAGCTGGTCCACAGATCAGACGAGATCTCAAAGGTATTCCAAGACTTTTACACAGATCTGTATAATCTACGGGGAAATTCGATGACATGGATCCAGCAGCATTGACAAACAAAATAAGGACATACGTAGGGAAGGTGGGGATCCCTTCTCTGTCTGACGAGGAAAAGGAGCTTCTGGAGGGGGATGTCTCGATGGAAGAACTCACTGAGGTGGTCAAAAACACCTCGACCTCTAAAAGCCCAGGCCCAGACGGTTTCACGCCCATTTTTTACAAAACATTGCTCGGCGACTTGCTGCCCCACATGCTTTCCTCCTTCAAAGCTGTCCTGGGAGGGGAATCTTTCCCTCCACAGGCCTTGGAGGCACACATAAGTGTACTGCCTAAACCAAACAAAGATCCCTGTGAGGCGGCAAGCTACCGACCTATTTCACTAATCAATGTGGACGTGAAGTTGTTTGCAAAAATCTTGGCTGATAGGCTATCCTCGAGACTTCCATCCATCATTCACCTTGACCAAGTGGGCTTTGTGAAAGGCCGAGAGGCGCGGGACAACATTCTCAGATCCTGTATGCTCATTGAGAAGGCTAAAATGTGGAAGTCCCCTCTATGTCTGCTTTCCATCGATGCAGAAAAAGCCTTTGATAGGGTCCACTGGGGGTTCTTAAAAGAGGCTCTGATCCATGTTGGTTTGGGTACCAGGTTCATGAATGGGATCTCCTCTCTTTATTCGTGTCCCTCAGCTAGGGTGCGCATAAATGGAGGACTATCAGGATCATTTCATGTTAAAAATGGTACGAGACAGGGGTGCCCCCTTTCCCCTCTGTTGTATGTGATCGTGATGGAACACCTGGCCAAGGTTATCAGAGATAACCACAACATCCACGGGCTGGTGGTAGGAGATGTTCATCATAAAACTGCGCTTTTTGCAGATGATGTACTAGTATATGTAGCTCAGCCTCTAGTGACTTTCCCCTCCTTGTTGCGGGAATTTGAAATATTCGGTGGACTTAGTAATTTTAAAGTCAACTATTCAAAGACAGAGGCGCTGAACATCTCCCTGCCACCTGCTGAAGCAGCTACGGTTGCAAGGGACTTTCCTTTTAGGTGGAAGGCGGATTGTCTTGTATATCTGGGAGTCAACCTCCCGGCTGACTTATCCAAACTCTTCCAGTTGAATCATCAAACTTTGCTACATAAAGTAGGGACTTTACTGGAGAAATACAGACCTCTGAGGTTGTCGTGGCTGGGTAGGATCCATGTCGTGGGAATGGACATTCTTCCGAGATTCCTATATATCTTCCAGGCAGTCCCAGTGTGGCCTGATGGTGCATTTTTCCGATCCATCAGGTCAGCGATTTTACGTTTCATATGGAATGGTAAAAGGGCAAGAGTTAGTCTGAGGAATCTGACGGCCCCTAAGGAACAAGGGGGGGCAGGGCTTCCAGATATCCGCAGGTACTGTTTGGCAGCCATCATGGTTCGCCTTATAGACTGGCAATTTAAATCTGACTCCAAGCAATGGATACGGGTGGAACAGGACGGCATTTCAGTTCCCCTCCGTAGCCTGCAATGGCTTTCTCGGGAGGCCCTGACATCCCTGAGTCCTTTGCCTAATTTCACGACTGAAACACTTAAAGTTTGGCAGATAGCGAGGAGAGAATTGAAGGAGACTCAATACGATAGCTCTTTGACCCCAATTTTCCACAATCCGGCCTTTCCACCAGGGATGACTAATAAGACTATTTTGGGTTGGACCGAAACAGATGATATTAGAATCGGACGGGTCTTGACAAGGGGTGAACTCCCTTCCTTTGAGAAGCTCCAATCGGCTACCCCACAAATTAAACTCAAATGGTGGGAATATATGCAATTGAGATCATTTACGAGATCTCTTGCAGTTCCAACGACCCCGACAATGGTACTCTCCTTGATGGAAGAAATTTTTGTGGCCGATGGGGCTCCTTCGAGAGGGATTTCGGCAATCCATAGGACTTTGTCCAGATCTATAATTGCGACAAACACGGGTTACCGGAAGGCATGGGAGGAGGAGCTGGGAAAGACAATACCTGACCTAGACTGGGAAAAGAGCTTCCTCATGGCTCGCAAAACAGCAGGCTCATGCGACGCTTTGGAAAAAAGCCTCAAATTACGATACAGGTGGTACCTTACCCCCGACAAGATACATAGATTTTCCCCAGACACTTCACCACTATGCTGGAGATGCGGAAATGAGAGGGGTACTATGTTACATATATGGTGGAGCTGCCCAATGATTCAGGAATTCTGGGTTAGGATATTCCGTAACTATAATTTGGTAACGAGAAAAAACCTGGTAGGCAACCCTGACATAGCCCTATTGTCTCTGCTCCCTGGATCTTGGAAGGCTCAGAAGAAAGATGTTCTCCGATTCTGCATAGCCGCGGCTCGAAGCGTGATCCCCCGTCATTGGAAGGAACGAGAACCCCCTTCCATTTCAGAATGGTACCTGGAAATGGAAAAGATTCGTAGATACGAGGAATTGTCGGCCGACTTTTCCCAGACCCAACACACATATGTGTCTACCTGGACTGAATGGGTCTTATTCACAAATGCCCCTAACTTTGGGGACTTCTTTATCTGAATATTTCAGGCTACAGCGCCCCATTTTCCCTGGAACAGCCTCCGGGGGCTGCTTGGCTCGCCACACTCTCATGATTAAATCTTTATCCTCCTCACACTCCCCTACATTCTTTCTCCTTTCTTTCTTCTATTTCTCACCATATCTCTTTTTTCTCTAAACCGCTATAACCCTGGACGAACGCTAAAATATGGTTATATGAATAAATAACTGGTCGGAAGCAACCAGAAAACGATCTTCAGTACCTGGTACCGGCATTCCCCTCCTACAGCTACAGAAGGAGGGTACCTTACTGCGTTAATAGAACGGAGGAGGAAGGGAAAAGTACGTTTTGATTTCCTCTGATTGTGTCTTAATGTGGTATATGGCAATTGTTAAGAATGTACTGCCTTTGCCCCTACTTCCTAAAACAACACTATGTTACGTTTTTATGTATACGTTGTTACATATGCAAAAAATTTTTTAATAAAATTATATTTACCCTAGAAGAGGATTTGAAATATCTCTGCAGTTGGTTGTTAGTTTGGGCTAAGTCAAAGATGGGCAGTTCACACCTATTTATTAAGTGACGGACTTGTAGATATTGGTAAAATAAATTATTAGGAAGGTCAAATTTATTTGCTATATCCTGAAAGGGTCTCACCCCATCCGAGTCAAGAAGGTCGTCTAGGTTAAAGGCGCCGCCCTCCCTCCATCGTTTTAGAGATAAATCAGGAATCAGGACCTCCAGTGCCTTGAGAGAGATATGTTTAAATAGAAATTGTAGATGGGTTCGGCCTAAGAGGTGCCATGTCCCCAGTAAAGCATTCATGGTGGATAGAGTTTCACCCCTCATCTGGGGTTCAGTAACCCTGCCTCCAGCAAAAGTCTGAGGGACTTAGAGGGGGTCATGCAGGCCTCTATTTGTAACCAGCCCAATGAAGCTGTGTCTCCCGACCACCATAATTGCGCTGGTTCCATAATAGCCGCTCTATGATAGGTGAGAATGTCAGGAACTCCCAGGCCCCCCTTGTTGTATGGCAGAATCATGATCCTGTGAGCCACCCGGTGAGGCTTCCCAGCCCATATAAACTTGTTTAGGATACGCTGAAATCTAGTCAAGCATGCTCGCGGGAAGGTGAGGGGTACACACCTGAATAAGTATATTAGTTTAGGGAGGATAAGCATTTTTACTGATTGGATTCTGGCGACCCAGGAGAGACCCACCGAAGCAATCCTGTCCAGTTCCATTCCAATATCTCTGGCTATTAGGTCCACGTTCGTTTTGACTATTTTGTGCATAGATGTGATATAAATTCCTAGATATTTAAAGCCATCTGGTGACCATGTGAAGGAAAAGCGGTTTTTGATTTCCTCCTGAATTTGCTTAGTCAGATTTATTGGATATATCACGGACTTAGAGGCATTTAGTCGGTAGTAAGACGCTGCTGAGAAGTCTTCAAGAACTTTCATTATCTCATGTAGTGAGGGTATGACATCAGTCAATGTCAGGATGACGTCGTCCGCATAAAGGCCAACTTTGTGTTCCATACATCCAACGGTAATTCCCCTGATCCGGGGGTTTCGCCTGATATGAGCTGCCAAGGGCTCCATTACTAATGCGAATATTAGAGGTGAAAGAGGGCATCCCTGGCGTGTGCCATTAGAGATGGTAAGGGAGTTTGATGTGAAGCCAGAGGCGCAGACGGAAGCATTAGGAGAGGAATATAACGCCATTAGAGCCGACATGACTGGACCGATAATACCAAATTTTTTTTAACACAGCTTCAACATACCCCCAGTGTACTCTGTCAAATGCTTTTTCGGCATCAAGAGAGAGAATCACACTGGGGGAGTCGGTTTTCTCCATCAGTTCTAAAATGTTTATGAGGCGTCTGGTTCCGTCTCGCGCCTGTCGGCCCGGCACAAACCCAACCTGGTTTGGGTCCACAAGAGACGGGAGCACTCCCATCAATCTGGTGGCCCAAACCTTCGCATATAATTTAGTGTCGCAATTGAGCAGCGCAATCGGGCGAAAGTTACCCCGATCTGTGGGTGTCTTCCCCGGCTTAGGGAGGGTAGTAATGATAGCCTCCAGACCCTCTCTCCTGATCTCTCCCCTGGATCGCCAGCACGCAAACAATCTCAATAGATAGGGGGAGAGGATGGGAAAAAATTGTGTGTAATATGAAAAGGGGAAGCCATCCGGACCTGGCGCCGTACTTCTCTTAGTGGTCTTGAGTGTGTGATATAATTCTGCTTCTGTGATTGGAGCGTTCAATATGTTCAATTGAGATGGTGTTAATTTGGGCAGATCTATGCTGTCTAAAAAGGCCGAAATCGTAGTCTCAGATGGTTGTGTCGTATTGCCATCATTTTCTAAGTTATATAGCGAGTCGTAGTATGCCCGAAATTCCTCCGCTATAGGGATAGGATTGCGTATTTGAGCTCCTGTGCGCGATATGAGGAAAGGTATCTTGAATCTTGCTACTCTCTTTTTAACTCGTCGGGCCAGCAGTGCCCCCGCCCTGTCTCCCATATTATAGTATCGTGCGCTTAGTTTTTTAAGATTTTTTTTCGTTTTTTTGCAGCAAGAGGGATCTTAAATGATTTCTGGCTTCTATCAATGACTTTAATATTTGTGGGCAAGGGGTCACCTTGTGTTGCCTTTCCATAGTTCTAATTTTGGTTAGGGTATCTTCCAGGTCCTTCATGTGTAATTTTTTCATGTAGGCAGCTATTTTAATAAAAAGGCCCCTAACCACTGCCTTATGTGATAGCCATAACACCTCATCTTGTATTTCTCCATTGTCGTTAATGTGAAAGTAATCTTTGACCTGACTGGTTATGTCCTTTACAATGTCTGGATTTGTTAGTAGGTATGTGTTTAGTTTCCATATGTGTGGTGGTGTAATACCCGAGGAGTCAGAGATCTTTAGTGTAATCGGTGCGTGGTCTGACCATGTAATATTGCCTATATCTGTTTGTTGGCATCTATGTAATAAGGCATCATCCACTAGTATGGCATCTATGCTGCTGTAAGTGTGATATCTATTTGAAAAAAAAGTGTAATCACGTTCGCCACTATGTTGGTATCGCCACACATCATGCAGACCGTTCTCAGAGGCCACTGGTCCAATTTCGCCTCGTGTGTGCAAGGGTCCAGTGCAATCCAACCTCTTACACATCGGCATATTAAAATCCCCATATACCATTCTGTGTCCCTGTGCATGAAGTTGAACCGTATCTAGAAGAGACCGTATAAATTTAATTTGGCCGGTGTTAGGGGCGTATGTCGAGACTAATGTGTAATGGCAATTATTAATGGAACATAAGAGGATGAGATAACGCCCCTCTGGATCAGGTATTTCTGCTTTAAGTTGGAATGAGACAGTATGTTTTATAAAGATTCCCACTCCCGCTTTCTTTGCTGTGTTATTAGCATAAAATTGGTGTGGGTACGTGTGTGATTGCATTCTGTGATTGTCTACAGCCAGCAAGTGCTCAAGTTATGGATCTCTTTGCCGGGGAGTTTAAACCCGTTAACATTAATAGACAGTATGTTGATGCTCATTATAGAATATTAACGGAGGCTTATATACACTCCCGTAACATAAACAGATCCAGCAAACCTTGTGTATGAAATTTCCATGCTCATATAATCCTATCCAGGGTGAGAAGGGGAGAAAGGGTAGTAGGGGGAGGGTTAGGGGAATACAACAATAAACCTGAAAAAACCCCAGTAGTGCAGGAGACCGACGTCCCATCCTGCAGAGACTGAAGGTAGAAAAAATAGAAGAAAAAACAAGCTAAAAAAGCGGCAAGAATGGAGAGAAGGACATGCTCTCCTGTGAGAAATCAGTGAGTGACCAGAAAAAACACTCTGTGGGTTAACGTCCAGGAGTTCAGATCTTATCCCTGGATCTTAAATAACCGTAGTCCTTGGCCAGTTCCAGAAGAAAGAAGTCCAGAAGCCCACAGGTTCTAGTTAATGTGCTCAGACTGTGCTCCATTCAGGATCAACGTGCTTTTTTTGTGATGCTGGTGGAGAAAAAGAGTCTCCTTTTTTAGTCGGTGATCCCAGCCCCCACTGGGACAAGAGCCTGGCTGCTTGGTTTGGGAGAACGCAGACATGTGTGGTGTCATTCCTTCGTATGAGAAGTTTAGTTGGAAAGCCCCACATATATGGAATATTCCCCTTTCTGAGGACAGAGGTATATGGCTGGAATGCCCTCCGCAGTGCCAGAGTGCCAGGGGATAAATCAGAGAAGACTACCAGTGGTGCAAATTGTTCTGGCAGGGCAGGTTTGTCTCTCAGACTGTACAGAAAGTTCTCCTTTAGTTCATAAAAGTGGATCCTCGCAATTGTATCTCTGGGTAGAGAAGGATTGATATGCGACGGCTTTGGCACCCTGTGTATCCTGTCAATTATTGAATCCTTCCGCTGCACTTTGGGCATAGCCGCCATTATGAAATCCTGTAGTAGTGGACGAAGGTCCTTAGGCTGCACAGTTTCCGGTATCCCCCTTATCCGTATGTTATTTCTTCTATGCCTGTCTTCAAGATCTAGTTGTTTTGCCTGCACTCTGGCCATATCTGTCTTAAGTACCTATTGTGCATCTATTAAATCATTGTGAGACTTAACAAGTTCCACCATCTTTCTCTCAAGTCTGTCTGTCCGGCCCCCCACCTCAGCCAGCTCCCCTCTCATGTCAGCCATCATACCTTTGATGTCGTCTTGTAATGAAGTTCTGAGGGAGGATAGCATGGAGGAGAGCATCTCCTTCATGCTGTTGTGTGTGACCGGAGAGTCCTCCCTCCCTCCTCTGGTAGACACTGTTGAGGCCACTGAGCTCCGTCTGGAGGAAGAGGAGCGGGGAGCGCGCGGTGAGGTCGGCGCCATCTTGGGTGAGCTGCTTATGGGCTTTGTGCTTGTGAAGTATGCGGTCACACGCTGCGGGGAATTAAGCTTCCCGCTCCGGGTTTTCCCCATCCGAGCTCCAAGTCTTCCCACACCTGCCGGGCCGGTTTTCAGCCGTGTGCCGGCCAGTGAGCACTGTTTGAGCCGCTTGTAGTCCTGTGTGCTCCGGAGCTCCCGGATCAAGCGGCCATTCTCTGGCTGCGTCAAGCCACGCCCCTGTTGGCGCTCTTTTGAGAGCCAGCCCACGTGCAGGGATTGGCTGGCAGACCACTGCAATGCCACAGGCCTGTTAGTTGTGGCATTGCAGTGATTGGCCGGCCTGCACAGCGTGACCGAGCCTTTATAAGACCCGGCCGCGCTGTGCTTTGCACACAGGCATCCAGACAGTGAGTGTAGGGAGAGTGTCTGCTGCTGCTTAAGGACAGATTTGCGGCCCTCATAGGTAGATCCGGAGCAGGGCTGCAAACTGCTGCTGAGCTGACCACAACAGTCCTTCTCAGGACTAATCTAGGAGGATATAGGCAGGGTGATCCAGATCGGAGTTCAAGCTTTTCTGTGACCATTACAGTCACCAGACTGTTGTACTTACTAGCTTGATCCAGGTTAGGACATAGGGACTAAAATTCTCATCTCCTGTGACCATTACAGTCACCAGACTGGTGTACTTACTACCTTGATACAGGTTAGGGACTAAAATCCTCATCTCCTGTGACCTTACAGTCACCAGACTGGTGTACGTACACCTTGATACAGGTTAGGGACTAAATTCCTAATCTGTGACCATTACAGTCACCAGACTGGTGTACGTACTACCTTGATACAGGTTTAGGGACTAAAATCCTCATCTCCTGTGACCATTACAGTCACCAGACTGGTGTACGTACTACCTTGATACAGGTTAGGGACTAAAATCCTCATCTTCTGTGACCATTACAGTCACCAGACTGGTGTACTTACTACCTTATACAGGTTAGGGACTAAAATCCTACTCTCTGTGACCATTACAGTCACCAGACTGGTGTACTACTACCTTAATACAGGTTAGGGACTAAAATCCTATCTCCTGTGACCATTACAGTCACCAGACTGGTGTACTACTACCTTAATACAGGTTAGGGACTAAAATCCTACTCTCCTGTGACCATTACATTCACCAGACTGGTGTACTTACTACCTTAATACAGGTTAGGGACTAAAATCCTACTCTCCTGTGACCATTACAGTCACCAGACTGGTGTACTTACTACCTTAATACAGGTTAGGGACTAAAATCCTACTCTCCTGTGACCATTACAGTCACCAGACTGGTGTACTTACTACCTTAATACAGGTTAGGGACTAAAATCCTACTCTTCTGTGACCATTACAGTCACCAGACTGGTGTACTTACTACCTTAATACAGGTTAGGGACTAAAATCCTAATAATCTGTGACCATTACAGTCAGCAGACTGGTGTACTTACTACCTTAATACAGGTTAGGACTAAAATCCTACTCTTCTGTGACCATTACAGTCACCAGACTGGTGTACTTACTACCTTAATACAGGTTAGGGACTAAAATCCTACTATCCTGTGACCATTACAGTCACCAGACTGGTGTACTTACTACCTTAATACAGGTTAGGGACTAAAATCCTACTCTCCTGTGACCATTACATCACCAGACTGGTGTACTTAATACCTTGATACAGGTTAGGGACTAAAATCCTAATAATCTGTGACCATTACAGTCACCAGACTGGTGTACTTATACCTTGATACAGGTTAGGGACTAAAATCCTACTCTCTGTGACCATTACAGTCACCAGACTGGTGTACTTACTACCTTAATACAGGTTAGGGACTAAAATCCTACTCTCCTGTGACCATTACATTCACCAGACTGGTGTACTTAATACCTTGATACAGGTTAGGGACTAAAATCCTAATAATCTGTGACCATTACAGTCAGCAGACTGGTGTACTTACTACCTTGATACAGGTTAGGGACTAAAATCCTACTCTTCTGTGACCATTACAGTCACCAGACTGGTGTACTTACTACCTTAATACAGGTTAGGGACTAAAATCCTAATAATCTGTGACCATTACAGTCACCAGACTGGTGTCGCTGTATACAAGCAAAATGCTCAAGGGCGTTGGCAAGGAACAAGGAAGTGAACGTGATGGTGGTGCAGGCAGAGGCCGAGGTCGTGTGCAAGCACTAATTTCGTAACAAGAAAGGGGCACATCTACTCACTCACACGTCCTGTCCCAAATTCTTGGGGCCCGCTGCAGTACACCGCTCTTGAACCAACACCAGTGTCAACAGGTTGTTACTTGGATAGCGGATAATGCTTCAAGTCAGATTGTCACCTCCACAAACACCCTGTCTTGCACACGGTCAAGTGTCAGTAGCCGTGATACTGCACCGCACATTTCCCAACCTGATCCTCCTTCCTACCACCAGGCCGAGTACACGTCCACGGACATTACTGATCCCACACTTGGACACTCAGAAGTCCAGAAGTGTGTACCCATGGGTAAGTGGAGGTACATGGCAAATTCCCATAACAAAATTTAAATTCAGTTGTCATTTGTTTGGTGGTGGTGAAGTCTGCCCCAATCCAACCCTTGTTCATCTTGATCAGAGTCAGCCTGTCAGCATTTTCAGTTGACACGCGGGTGCGTTTATCAGTAATGATTCCACCTGCGCCATGAAAACACGCTCTGACAAAACGCTAGCGGCAGGGCAGGCCAGGACTTCCAAGGCGTAGAGAGCCAATTCATGCCACGTGTCCAGCTTGGAGACACAATAATTGTAAGGCACAGAGGAATCTAGCAGTACAGTTGTTTGATCTGCAAGGTTCTCCTTCAGCATCTGGCCAAACTTAGCATTTCTTGTGGCACTACCCCGCACCTCAGGGGCTGTGGTACGTGAGGGGCTGAGAAAACTGTCCCACATCGTAAAGACTGTTCCCTTACCTCTGGCGGATTGGACTTGTGCCCCTCTCGGCCGTACGCCTTGGTTGTCCACCGATTCCTGACCTATGCCGGTAGCGTTTTGTGAGGGGAATGATTTGCCTACTTCTGTGACTATGGCCTTCTGGAAATGCTGCATTTTGGCTGACCTCTCCGCCTCAGGAATGAGAGACATAAAGTTCTCCTTGTAGCGTGGGTCTAACAGTGTTGCCAACCAGTACTGATTGTCGGCCAAGATGTTGTGAACGCGAGGGTCACGAGCCAGGCAGCTTACCATAAAGTCAGCCATGTGCGCCAGACTCTTAACAGCCATCACTTCAGTATCCAGACCAACACAATGACTGAACATGCTGTCCTCCTCCTCATCTCCACTGTCCTCTGGCCAACCACGCAGAATCGAGGGTATGACTGGTGTGCATGTCATATCCTCAATTTGGCCAGAGAGTTGCTCCATGTCTTCATCCTCGTCCTCGTCATGGTCCTCCACTGCACGTTGTGATGAGATGAGGCTGGGCTGTGTGTTTTCACCCACACCCACTACTGTTTCTTGCTCCAAGTCATCGCGCTCGGCCTGCAATGCATCCTCTTTGTTTTTCAGCAGAGACCGTTTTAGAAGGCAGAGTAGTGGTATGGTGACGCTAATAATGGTGTCATCGCCGCTCACCATCTTGGTGGAGTCCTTAAAGTTTTGGAGGACGGTACATAGGTCCGACATCCATCTCCACTCCTCAGGTGTTATGTGTGGAGTTTGACCCATTTCCCGACGGCTTAGGTGATGCAGGTAGTCCACAACTGCCCTCTTCTGCTCACATATCCTGACCAACATGTGCAGAGTTGAATTCCAACGCGTGGGGACATCACACACCAGTCTGTCGGCCGGAAGACCTAAACGGCGCTGAAAGCCGGCAAGGCAGGCTGAAGCAGCAGGTGACTTGCGAAAATGTGCAGACAGACGGCGAACTTTTACCAGCTGTTCAGACAGCTCTGGGTATGACTTTATAAACCTCTGAACCACCAGGTTGAGCACATGGCCCACGCATGGAACATGCGTCAGCTGGCCTCGCCTGAAAGCTGCCACCAGGTTCCGGACATTGTCACACACGACCTTTCCTGGCGTTAGGTTCAGAGGTGTGAGCCAGTGATCTGCCTGCTGTTTCAGAGCTGTCCACACCTCTTCTGCATTGTGGGGTTTGTCACCTATGCAGACTAGCTTCAGCACAGCCTGTTGCTGCTTCGCAGAGGCAGTGCTGCAGTGCTTCCAGCTTGGGACTGGTGTGGAGGGTACAGTGGATGAGGATGCGCAGGAGGAGGAGGCTGAAGAGCATGACATTCCGGAGCTGTAGAGTGTCGGTGAAACCCTGACAGAGGTAGGGCCTGCTATCCTTGCTGTGGGAAGGACGTGTTCCGTCCCTCGCTCAGACTGTGTCCCAGCCTCAACAATATTAACCCAGTGTTTTGTCAAGGAGATGTAGCGGCCTTTCCCACAAGCACTTGTCCACTTGTCTGTGGTTAGGAGGACTTTGACTGAAACAGCATTGTTCAGGGCACGTGTGATGCTGTTGGACACGTGGTTATGCAATGCGGGGACGGCACATCTGGAGAAATAGTGGCGGCTGGGGACCGAGTAACGTGGGACAGCAGCCGCCATCAGGTCGCGGAATGCTTCAGTCTCCACCAGCCGGAAAGGCAACATTTCTAGCGCTATGAGTCGCGAAATGTGATAATTCAGGACTGTGGCATGTGGGGCGTTGGCAGCGTATTTGCGCCTGCATTCAAAGGTTTGCTGAATGGATAATTGAATGCTGCGCTGGGACAAGGACGTGCTTGATGGTGGGGTTATTTGTGCGTGGGCAACTTCAGGTGCAGGGCCGGAGGCTTGTTCGCGGCCAGCATGTACAGGGGATTGGCTCGCACGCACAACACGCGAAGACGTAGCAGTGACATCACCAAGCACCGCTCCTCGACTCTGTTGTACTTCCCACAAAGTCGGGTGCTTGGCTGACATGTGCCTGATCATGCTGGTGGTGGTCAGGCTGCTAGTTTTCGTACCCCTGCTGCTGCTGGCATGGCAGGTGTTGCAAATGGCCTTTTTAGAGTCATCTGGAGCCAACTTAAAAAACTGCCAGACTCGGGAACACATAACATTTGCACAGGCACCTTGTGTCGTGTTGTTGTTCCGGGGAACCGTTGCCTGCCTTCTGCCTGCGGACCCGACCCTGCTTCGTACTGCCTGTTGGGATGCTAAGCCTCCCTCCCCCTGTGCACTGCTGTCCTCACTCTGCATATCTTCCTGGCAGGTTGGGTCAGCTACTGGATCATCCACCACGTCGTCTTCCTCTTCCTTGGCTAATCGCTGGACTTCTCCTCCTTCTCCTCATGTGCCACCATGATGACCGTTACAATAGTTAGGCTGTTGTTTCAGGTATTCCCCCAGTGGTAAATTTTTACGCCCATTCTTTTTGAATGGCCATTACAACGACAGGATACCCGCTCCTTTTCAATGGGAAAAATGTTTTGAGGCTCTCATGCACGTCTCTATCCAGGGACAATGTGGAGCCTCCCAATTTTTGGCTGCCCTGCCAAAGGGCTATACTACAATACACCCACTCGAGGGTTACAGGCCTTACTGCATGTCTGTATGCATGGCTCATTGTTGAACCTCCCAATTTTTGGCTGCCCTGCCAAAGGGCTATACTACAATACATCCACTTGAGGGTTACAGGCCTTACTGCATGTCTGTATGCATGGCTCATTGTTGAACCTCCCAATTTTTGGCTGCCCTGCCAAAGGGCTATACTACAATACACCCACTTGAGGTTTACAGGCCTTACTGCATGTCTGTATGCATGGCTCATTGTTGAACCTCCCAATTTTTGGCTGCCCTGCCAAAGGGCTAGACTACAATACACCCACTTGAGGGTTACAGGCCCTACTACATGTCTGTATGCATGGCTCATTGTTGAACCTCCCAATTTTTGGCTGCCCTGCCAAAGGGCTATACTACAATACACCCACTTGAGGGTTACAGGCCTTACTGCATGTCTGTATGCATGGCTCATTGTTGAACCTCCCAATTTTTGGCTGCCCTGCCAAAGGGCTATACTACAATACACCCACTTGAGGGTTACAGGCCTTACTGCATGTCTGTATGCATGGCTCATTGTTGAACCTCCCAATTTTTGGCTGCCCTGCCAAAGGCCTATACTACAATACACCCACTTGAGGGTTACAGGCCCTACTACATGTCTGTATGCATGGGTCATTGTTGAACCTCCCAATTTTTGGCTGCCCTGACAAAGGCCTATACTACAATACACCCACTTGAGGGTTACAGGCCCTACTACATGTCTGTATGCATGGCTCATTGTTGAACCTCCCAATTTTTGGCTGCCCTGGCCAAAGGGCTAGACTACAATACACCCACTTCATGTTTACAGGCCCTCCTGCACGTCTCTATCCAGGGACAATGTGGAGCCTCCCAATTTTTGGCTGCCCTGCCAAAGGGCTATACTACAATACACCCACTTGAGGGTTACAGGCCCTACTACATGTCTGTATGCATGGGTCATTGTTGAACCTCCCAATTTTTGGCTGCCCTGGCCAAAGGGCTAGACTACAATACACCCACTTCATGTTTACAGGCCCTCCTGCACATCTCTATCCAGGGGCATTGGTGAACCTCCCAATTTTGGACTGCCCTGGCAAAGGAAAATACTACAATAGACCCAGTTCCTCAAAATGGGCACATTATGTCAAGAGGCCTTCATGTACGTCTCTTCTCAGGGACATCGGAGTGCCGCACAATGTTTTCACGTAAAATCTTTCATGTAATCACAAAAAGTAACATACACCAGCTGTATCTCACTATTGGGTATGTGCCCTTAACATTTCCACCCTAAATATTCATTTTGGTATCATTTTGGAAGGTTTTCTGGTGACTCCGTAAAATTGGCGTGAACCTCGGACAAGATTGTTCACAGCTGTGAACAATGAGTGAGAAATGCTTCCAGGGGTCTTCCCCATGGTGTTGCCATGTCATTTGAGCACTCTTCTGAGACTTTTGTGACATTTTTAGGGTTTTTCCATGCTGCCGGCAGTCATTTCATAAAAATACTCGGGTCTCCCATAGGATAACATTGGGCTCGGTACTCGGCCGAGTACATGAGTATCTCGGGATGCTCGGCCCGAGCTTCGAGCACCCGAGCATTTTAGTACTCGCTCATCACTATTAAAGAGTTTTCACCTCATGCAGGAGGCAAAACTGCATTTGCTGTAAATAGGTTGTGGGATAGATTTATATAAGGGAATCAGGGATCCCGAAATATTTTGTACATAGCGTGGGAGGGGGTGTAAGATTGTATCCTGAGGAGAACATGTGCTGCGGCTGCAGTAAGAGACTGGGTAGGCCCTGTACGGTGTAAGGGTGGGGTTGGTTTAGTCAGAGATAGTTGTGCTCCCTCTCTGCAAAACAGGTATGTGAGTTCCCTCAGGCTGCATAAATTGTACACTGTAATCGGGCTGTTGGGTCCCATATCGTTTTTGCAAACTTTGAATTTATCTTTTTGAAACCGTTAAAAAGAGTTAATTTACCACTATTTTTGGAGTCCGGTGTCATTCATAGCAGCACCGTATCGCTCACACACAAACGACTGGCGTCTTGGTCGTTAACACCTGCATGAACAAACAGGAATCTGCTCAGGCGCCAAAGAGGAGGCTACTGTCACGTCGCCGTTGGACTCGGTGGCTGGTGTTCCTGCCACTGTTGCTGGGCACCGCCGTGTTTCTCCTGTGGGTGATGATGAATACAGAAGGGAGGTTCTGCAGAGACGTCTGGTAGGTGCAGGCTTCGTTCTTCTGTCAGAAGTGGGGAGGTTGGTGCCAGTCATGCTTCTGGTTCTAGGGGCAGTTCGGATGACATTATCAGGCTGTGAGCTCCAGCCTATGAGAGGGAACCGCGCCCTTCATATACCTTGGAACCTGTCCTGCAGGCCCCAGATATAGTCTTGGTTTCAGCAGCGATCTAGTGCATGTTTGGTTTTAACCTTTGCCTGGATTTTTTACCCTGTTTCGGCCTGACGATTTTGTACCCTTAGCTGCTCTCCAGGTTTGACTCTGACTCCGTTTTTGGATCCTGGTTTTTATTCCCTTCCTGGCGACCTTCCTGCTCATCTTAGGCAGCTACCTCCTGAGCTCCGCTGTAATTTCAGATCCCTGTATAGGGGTAAAGGGTCTTGGTTTTTTTCGGGGGTGCTGCATTGCCAGCAGCTCGACCTCACAGCGGGTGGTTGTCACAGCTACAAGGAGAGAAAAGGAGGCACTGAGTACATAGAAGAGGCGGGGAAGACCGAAGAGGAGTGAGGTCCGGACACAGTGACAAGACCCATGTGAGTATTCATTTACATACAGGGAGGAAAACTTTATAAAGTGTTTATTTAGGTGTACAGGGAGGTAGATGGATCCATGTTAAATGGATATAATAGTTTTCTTACATAGTGACTATGTACCAAAGTATGCACCTCCCACTGTATCCTCGGACCTTAAATCTATCCCGCATGTCCCCTGTGCAGTCTTCGAAGGTGGACTCCTGAGAACATATCCTCCGCAGGTGCAGGAAATGTCTCACAGGGATTGCTCTGATGGTGGAAGACGTATGCGCTTAGGAAGCATGAAGAAGAGAGTTGACAGATGTGTCTTTCCTATAAATCCTTGTTTTGGCTCTCCCTCCATGTTGAATAAACACTTTAATGATGTCCAAAAAAAAAAAAATTTTTGAGTTATGATATTTGTAGGTTAAATTCATGGTAAGGTAATTAGAGTTAAGCTGGTTAATAAAGCCTTTGAGTTCGGGGATGGTTCCCCCAGATGATGAAAACATTGTCAATGTAGTGGAGCCACCAATGGGCATGGGAGGCATACACCTGGCCACTGAATATCTCTCTCTGCCAGAGACCCAGGAAGAGGTTGGCATATGATAGAGCACACACCGCTCCCATCGCAGTGCCACTGGAGAACCTGACCCCGAACACGAAAAAGTTGTAAGTTAGTAGAAACTCCAGGAGCGCAAAGATAAGGGAGCTCAACTGCACATCCCAATTACTAATTTCCAAATAGTATCTAGCAGCCTGTACGCCATATTTATTTCCAATACTGGTGTATAGTGCTTCTACATCAATTGTCACCAGTGATACCCCTTTATCCAAACTCAGACCATCCAGACATCGCAGGACGTCTGACATGTCCTTGCCATAGAAGGGTAGCGTCTGTACCAGAGGGTGTTAATAGAATTCAATAAACTTAAAAGTTGTATTGCATTGCACTACTATGCCAGAGACAATAGGATGGCCGGGGTGTTTGGGTTTTTATGAATTTTTGGTAGCAAATAGAGTGAAATCATCATCAAGCATAACAATGCACTATCTTATGCTGCAAGAGTACCTCTGAGTCATTAGCTGCTATGGGCATAAAAGAATAGAAACTCATGTGGCATCCACCAGCCTTCTCTCACGTCAACTCCATAGAACATTTGGGGTATACACAAAAAAAAAAGATCTGAGGGTGGGAGGCAGTACACATCCAAAGAGGGAGCATTTCTGACATCTGTCAAAGAAATTCAAGCAACAAATATCCAAAAATTCACAAGTTCAATGGATGCAAGAATTGTGAAGGTGACATCCTATGTTAACATCTTTTTTACTGGAACAGCTTTAAAGAGTTTAAATGTTGAATGGATATAAAAAAAACATTATTATATACAGTGTTCACATGTAACTTTCCTACATCACAAGTTTTTTTTTGTAAATGTGGCAAGACTCCCTCTTAATGATGCAAATTCAAAAAACGACCATTTTCAGTTCTTTACACCCAATACTTTTTTGTAAAATATGCTGTGCATAATTTGAAACAGTACACTGTGTTTTATTATTTTTGAAAAAAATACTGTTATCATTTGAGCTGTTCAAAAAGCTTTAATTTATACTCTAAATAATTGAGAGTACAATACAAAATAATATTGTGGTACCGTGTTAGCCAGAGAAATCGATGTAAATACTTAAGTCACAAAAAAAGTTTGAGAAAATTATAGGAGTGATACCTTTATTGGCTAACAAGAAAAATGATATTTGTAAGCTTTCAGAGCTCAAGACTCCTTCATCAGACAATATTACAAATGAGTTACTGAGACATTTAAATACAAAATACTGCTGGAATAATGAAATGGAGATGTGCTAAGGAAATTAAAATGAAGTCTTTGTTAATGTTGTAGATGACGTGCAATGGTCCTTTACACATCAGAAGATCTTCTTGTGGAAGTGTTAAGGGCCTGTCACACGCGTCAATATCGTCTGCACGATATCGGCTGCACGTGACGTTGCAGCGATATTGACACGTGTGACATACTGAATCAACCAGCGATAAATCGCTGGTTGATGATCGCCAGGTTTTAGAACCTGCTCTAAAACCTGGCGATTGTCGCCCGGTGGACACGCAGCATCGCTGCGTGTGACACCGGGAGTAGCGATATTCCAGCTCCCAGCGCCTCTCACAAGCGCTGGGAGCTGGTAACTAAGGTACACGTCGGGTATCTAGGCAGCGCGCGCTGCCTAGATACCCGACGTGTACCTTAGTTACCAGCCTCCTCCGCTCACCGGGTGGTATCTAAGGTACACAGCGGGTAACTAGGGTCCCTAGTTACCCGCTGTGTACCACCTCGGATGACCCTCATACACTGTTAATATGTGCCCCTGCAGCCTAGTAAACCATTTGCAGAACTGCTTTTGTGTGAAAAGTGGCTGCAGTAGAAGTGAGATAATGATTTTATACACTTACATGCCTGTGTACTTCTGGGCGTCTCCCTGTGTGTGCTGGGACTTGTGGGCTGTGCTCATCATGCCTGCTCTCCCCCTCCCTTATGCACGCCCCCTCTCAGCCTGCTATAGTGATGTGAGGCTGAACTCGTCATAAAGGGGCGGGGCTAAATCACGGCATCCCGGTAGCCCCACCCCCTTTATGACGCAATCAGCCTCACACAGTATAGCAGGCTGAGAGGGGGCGTGCATAAGGGAGGGGGAGAGCAGGCATGATGAGCACAGCCAACAAGTCCCAGCACACACAGGGAGACGCCCTCAAGTACGCAGGCATGTAAGTTTATAAAATCATTATCTCACTTCTACTGCAGCCACTTTTCACACAAAAACAGTGCTGCTAATGGTTTACTAGGCTGCAGGGGCACATATTAACAGTGTATGAGGGTCATCCGAGGTGGTACACAGCGGGTAACTAGGGACCCTAGTTACCCGCTGTGTACCTTAGATACCAGCCGGTGAGCGGAGGAGGCTGGTAACTAAGGTACACGTCGGGTATCTAGGCAGCGCGCGCTGCCTAGATACCCGCAGTTTACCTTGGAGACCAGCCTGCTCCCGCTTCCAGCAGGCTGGTAGCGGGAGCAAGACATCGTGGAAACGATATTTAAATCGTTTCCACGATGTCTCTGGTCCATTGATCGCTGGTGATTCTGTCTGTGTGACAGCTCACCAGCGATCAGCCGTCAATGTCGTCAGCGATCATCTCACTGACGACATTGACGCGTGTGACAGGCCCTTTAGTTGTGTCTAGGTAATGAGTCATGAATCCCCAGGTGTCAAAGTAAGCCCTTTTGGTAAGGATTGGAACATTCTTATGAATTTGAATTCCCAGATTTTACGTTCTCTGTCATTTTTAAAGTGACCTTTCACTCTAAATGATAAAGGATTTGAACATTTTCACTGACTTATCTGCATCGACCATTTAGTAATATCAGAGATACCGTAAATAGTATTTGCACAATAATTTGTAATGCAGTGTAATCACATTGTGTGATACAGCCCGCTTAGGCCTGTTCCTAATTCCATCATGTGTGCCTGAGCCTGTATACCAGCACATCATACAGTCAGCATATCTAACCCCAAAGCGTGATATGGCAAGCAAATTAGCACTGCTAGCCATCCTCAGAGAGGCTGTACAAATCTCAGCATCACTGTGTAGTCACAACAAAATGTCCCTTCACTGTAAACCTAAACATCTTCCCTCATCCTCTTGCAAGGGTGGGGAAGGGGTGACATCACACTTGTGACCAGACCCCACCTACTGTTACTGCAGTCATGTATGTAAGCTAGCTGTACTGTATGTTTTTATGGCAAATTTCAGCAGCTGCCCCTCTGGTGTTTAAATGTGGAAAATATAAAAACTTTTTACATTATTTTTCATAATTTATGCCATTAAAAAAGTTATATAAAAAAAATAAAATGTTTTTCAACTGTTGAAAAAATTATATTTTTGATGGCACATAACCTTTAAAATTATGCAGATACTAGCCGCTATGAGGCCTCCCATACACTGAATAAAGAGAATAGATCTGTCTCCCATCAACATTAGATTCCATAGCATGTAGAACATTTCACAGCAGTACAGAGCAGTGTGACTGAGAATCCTGCACTGTGGTGACATAGAAGACTTACTTCCTAGAAGCAGCATCCTTAGTGTGTCTCTGCTATACCATATCATATCTCTCTGCAGTAACATCCTCCTCCACCTGCCCTTGCAAAAGACATCTGCTGGCTACAGCTGTTACCTGCTTTCTTAGTGAAGCCCCTTGTCCTCTTCACCACTGCGACACTGACAGATGTGACCATATAATTACAGTAAGTGATGTTACGATTAGCGCACAATCAGGGAAGAAGGCATATTTTCTGTATAAAAATATATCACAAAAGGTTATCGCATACATTAATTATATTAAGACATGATTGAAAATGGTTGGTTGTCTAGGATGCCGTGCTGAGCAGTCGCAGGACAGAGGAGCTCACGCTACCAGCATAATTTGCACTTTTATCAGCTATATTCCACCACTGACCCCCATCATGGACCCTAGGAGAGCAAAAGCCCCGCAGCAGGCATCAGCGGCTCCACAGCTGTAGCGGACAGCTCTGGAAGCCTTCTTAGGCCTGGATCAGGTATCGCAGGGGGCCTGGGCGCCTTTTTCCCTAGAGCATGGGGAGGAGATGCCCTCCTCCTGCCGCACGATGAAGAGGTGGATGTGGGCAAAGGCGGCGGGGAGAAAGAAGCTTCCATCACACCGGGGAGCACATCACACCAGCAGAGGCCCGGCTCCGTCGGCCACATGGATCCCTGGCTCCGAACCCTGGCCTGAGGGAACGGTGGAAGGGGCGGACGGCTGTCCACTGCATCCCCCATCCCAGTATGTAGACATCTGCAGCGATATCTATGGGCAGGGAGACCCTGGGTGAAGTAGCTCACAGGACATGCCTGGCACCTCAGCACAGCCACAGGGACTACTCACCACAGGAACTACTCCTCTCTTCTTCCCCAAAAGCAGAGCAGCAGCTTCACACCATCGATAGCTGGAGGGAAATTTAAAGGGCCCTACACACCCTCCATGGTTTGGCAGAGCATCCTTGATAAGCTTCCTTCCAAAGAGGACTTTAAAACCCTCATCAATGAGGTTAAAGACACCTGCAGATCAGAGATAGGCAGCTTGAGGAGAGACTTACAGCACTTAACTGGCAGGATTGAGACCCTAGAGAAGGAACACGACACCACTAGATCCCATGTAGCAGAGTTGCACCAGCTACTTTAAACACAGCAAAAAGTTATGGAGGAGATGCAATGTCACCTAGAAGACCTTGAAAACAGGGGGCGCCGATGTAACTTACGGGTGAGAGGAGTCCATGAGACAGAGGATACAGAAGCCCCTGGATCAATTTTGCAAATCATTTTTAATGATGTTCTTGGGGCCCCTCCTTCCAATTTTATTAAACTGGACAGAGCACGCAGGGCGCTACAGCCCAAAAACCTATTGGCCCAACCCTGGGACGTTATATGCTCTATCCACGACTTTGTGACTAAGGAACTGATCATGTCCAAGGCCAGAGAAAGAAACAACACACCCACTTTCAACAGCAAGGAGGTCCAGCTCTTTTCGGATCTCACCTGCATCACCCTGCAGAAACGAAGGCATCTCAGACCCCTGCAGGATGATCATATTCCATATTAGTGGGGGTTCCTGTTCACCTTGATTGCCCGAAGGGATGGTAAATTGGCCGTCCTGCGCACTCCGGTGAATGCCCCCTCGTTTTGTGAAGCTCTGGACATGCCGGTGGTCCACATTCCAAATTGGATCTTGCATTTACCGGGGAAAGGGGGAGAGTTGGGGTGTCTTCCGCCCCCAGTGTGGTCTAGGATGGAGGGTGGTAGGCGAGGGTTGGAGGGGGGAAGAAGGGGGAGGGGCAGGGGTTCCCCTTCATCCTCTCACCCCCATTGAAAATATTTCCCTACACAGTTTGAGTTCATTATTGCTGGCCCCTCTAGGCCATAATGTTGATGTTTGCTACCTGACTTTGTGATTTTCACCAGTGTTCGCAGCTGCTCCACCACAGAAGGCCATCTTATTTGGGCTCAGTGGGGTATTTATTCCCCTTCCAGAGGGTGTGATATCTATTTGACTAGCTTCGTATCTCCTGGACTGTTCCCCCACAGTCTGTTATTGGGGATCACCCGGGGAGTGTGTTAGACTTTTGCCTCTCTCTCCCGATCCTGATGGGTCCGGGCTTTCCCTATAAGGAGATCCTTAGCCAGCTTATTCCCCAGGAATTGTTGTTTCTTGTTTTTGCAACATGTGTGATGATTTTGAATTATAATTGTTTCAGTGATTGTCTTCGTCTTTTTCCCCCTCGATGTTTTCTCCTGTGTCCTCTCAGATCCTGCTCACACCACTGTTACTGGACGGAATGGGCCTCACCCAGTCCATTCGCCTCTCCGCTATGACGACTCCAAACCATCACGTCTACATAGGTATAGTCATACTGCTTGCCCCTCCACTTTCATCACACACCCCATGGCTCGTATTCTATCCTTTAAAGTGAAGAGCCTCAACTTCCTCCACAAAAGGAAATTAGCTCTACAGGAGTTACGCTCCTCAGGGGCTGACATCGCCTTTATCCAAGAAACATATTATGACAATTTGGGAACGTTCAAATTTGCGGCCCACCACTACCCTAGGCAGTACTCTGCCTACTCAGACACTAAGAGGGGTGGGGTTGCGATATTAATATCTTCTGCATGCCCTATACAAACCACCACTTCCGACTGCGATCCTGGCAGTAGATATGTGATCTTGGAGGCTCTCCTAGGAGGCTTCCACTATATCTTAGCTAACATATATACCCCGAATGATGGCCAGATACACTTCCTAAGGAGGATCCTCTCCCTGATTTGGGGGCTCCCGCCCGCTGCAATATTACCGGGGGGCGATTTAAATCTCTCATTCTCTGAGGTTTCTGACAGGCTCTCTGTCGTGGGACATCCGCCCTCTGATGCCTTGAAGACGTTAGCACAGAACATCTGGTGAACTATCAGGTTGGAGGCTCTGTATGAGGGTGGATCACCCCGGGGAGAGGGCCTTCTCTTTTTACTCACAACCCCTCCTGACTCACACCAGAATAGATTATTTCTTTATAAATTCATAACTGTTAGGGACCTCGAGAGGGTGGAAATGGGCCCTAGCACGTGGTCAGATCACTCCCCCCTGGTCATGGACCTCAAAAAGGACAATTCTCAGCTAGCCTAGACCTTACCATTAGCGTCTGAACAAATCTCTGCTCAAGGACCCAGTCATCAGGTCCTCCTTACAAAAGCACCTTGTGGAATATTTCCAACTTAATATGGGCTTGGTCTCTTCGCTGACAATTTTATGGGAAGCCCACAAGTCCGTGATGAGGGGTCATTGTATCTGGGAAGGAGCTAGGGCTAAGATGACTGTTTAGGCCCAGTGGGACTCCTTGACCACTCAGCTTAAAACGCCGGGAGAGGAAGCTCTTCATGTCCCCCTCCTTGATTATCTTAAAAATGGTAATTTGACTTAGGCTGGAAACAGACTATCCAACTTACATGCCAGTCTCTCGGAGGACACTCAGTTGATACTGAATTAGTGACCCTGAATGGCCTCTCCCTCTCTGGACAGGGGTGTGATGCTGCACAAAAACACAAGCAGCTGACAGTCCCATCCAGAGAGGGAGAAGTCGTTCTGGGTCACTGATCCAGTCTCATCCGAGTCTCCTCCGAGAGACTTGCATGTAAGCTGGATAGTCTGTTTTCAGCCTTAGGGAAAGGTTGAAGGACTTGGCAATGAGAAGAGCGGAAAAGTTACTGACTTTCTCTAAAAAAAATATTATAAAAGAGGCAATAAGGCTCACACTCTTCTTGCTCTCCAAGTCAAGGGGAGTTCTACGACTTCCTGCGCCCAGGCCCTGAGGGATGACAAGGGGGTCACTCATTACCACCCTGCCTCCATTGTGGATATTTTTTTACAAATACTCCGCAGTGGATGTCGGGAGGAATCACATGCTGATGATCACATGCCCCTCCATTGCTGCACAACCACCTTGCACCTTGCCCTGAGTTGGAGAAACAGAGGTATACCTCAAGGCACTATAGGCCTAAGTATTGACCTTGTTTGTGTATAAGGCAGAAAGGATATTACCCAAATATGTCTTTATCAAAGCCTGCAGTGAAGAGAAAGGTTGGTGATGACAATTTCAGGAAAAGTGGGAAGTGCAATATTTCTTTGTTCAGCACAGGGGCATCCCGACATGTCTTATCTGCACAGAGAAAGTTGCAGTACACAAAGAATACAATTTGAAACGTCATTACACAACTAGACATGCTGAGGAGTATGCAATATATGAGGGAGATGAGAGAGCCAAACGGGTTGCTAAACTTAAAACATGTCTACTGAGGCAACAACAGATCTTTAAGAAAGCAACCAAAGAGAGTGATGCAGCAGTCGAAGCCAGTTACTTGGTTAGTGAGATGATTGCTAAAGCAGGAAAGCCATTCAAAGAAGGTGAATTTGTAAAAAACTGCATGTTACAGGCTGCAAGTATCTGTCCAGAGAAGAAAGGACAGTTTAGCAACATCAGCCTTTCTGCCAACACCGTAGCAGAGCGCATTTATGACCTGTCAAGTGACGTTTATGATCAACTATGCGAGAAAGCAAAATGTTTCAGTGTATACTCAGTCGCTCTTGATGAGACCACAGACATCACCGACACTGCCCAGCTTGCAATCTATATCCGAGGTGTTGATGACAATTTTGAAGTCATAGAGGAGTTGCTCAGAGTGATTCCAATGCATGGCCAGACCACCGCTCAGGAGATATTTCACCAGCTGTGTGATGCTATTGAGAATGCCGGTTTGCCTTGGAGGAAGTTAGTTGGAATAACAACTGATGGAGCGCCATCAATGATAGGGAGGAAAAATGGACTTGTGGCACTTGTTCAAAAAAAGATGGAAGATGAAGGTTTGGAGGAGGTCATTGATCTGCACTGCATAATCCATCAGCAGGCCCTTTGCAGCAAATGCCTGAAGTTTGACAATGTGATGTCTTTTGTTGTGACATGCATCAACCAGATCAGATCCAGGGGCTTAAAACACAGAATGTTTTGTGCTTTTTTAGAGGAAATGGAGTCAGAATATGGGGATGTGCTCTACTTCACCGAGGTACGTTGGCTCAGCAGGGGAAACACATTGAAGAGATTTTTTGAGTTAAGAGCGGAAGTAAAAGCTTTCATGGAGAAAGATGGGGCTGCTGTTCCTGTGCTAAGTGATCCGAAATGGCTCATGGACTTAGCTTTTTTAGTTGATATCACACATGAGCTTAATGTACTGAACAAGAAGTTACAAGGCCAGGGGCAACTTGTCAGTGCTGCCTATGACAACGTGAGAGCATTCTCTACAAAACTTATGTTATGGAAAGCCCAGCTTTCTCAGACAAACCTGTGCCATTTCCCAGCATGCAAGACACTCATGGATGTAGGCACACCATTCAGTGGTGAGGAGTATGTGGATGTCATTGTGAAGCTACAGGAGGAATTTGATCACAGATTTGCAGACTTCAAGACGCACAGAGCCACATTTCAAATTTTTGTGGACCCCTTTTCCTTTGATGTGCAAGATGCCCCTCCTGTGCTTCAAATGGAGCTCATTGACCTGCAATGCAACTCTGAACTCAAAGCCAAGTTCAGGGAGGTGAATGGAAAAGCAGATAAGCTAGGGCAATTTTTCAGAGAATTGCCTCCCAGCTTCCCCGAATGTTCAAGCAGACCAAGTGTCTTTTTGGGAGCACATACTTGTGCGAAAAGCTCTTCTCTACCTTGTTCTTCTGTAAGTCAAAGTACAGGTCCAGACTTACTGATGAGCATCTTCAAGCCCTACTGAGGGTCTCAACTGCTGCCTCCCTTAAGCCAAATGTGGCTCGGCTATGCGAGAGTAAGCGCTGCCTGATCTCTAGCAGCAAGAAGTAGGCAGATAAAGCCATGTTCACAACAGTTTATGTTCAATGTTCCATTCATGTTGTTCAGAAAGTTGAATGTTAAAGAACTCTTGAATCTGAATAATAATAATAATATTTTGTACGAGCTTTTCTTGTGGAAAACTTGATGCGGCCCTGCCTCACCCAGACTCTCCCTCCAGTGGCCCCCAGGTAAATTGAGTTTGAGACCCCTGCTCTACAACTTACAGAACCCCTCTAGTGTGGGAGTGCGGGTTCCTGAGGGGCAGTGGAGATTGAGTATCTCTCCATGCTAGGGCTCCCTTCTCTGCCCCAGGAGGCGACTGATGCACTTAACGACGCAATATCTCCTGATGAACTGGAGATGGTCTTGGAGTCTATGCCCCAGGGAAAGTCGCCTGGCCCAGACGGTCTGACTTATTTTTATTACAAGTCATATGCCAGAGAGCTTCTTCCCCACATGTGCACCTTGTTTAACTCTTTTCTACAGGGTGCCCCAATTTCCCCAACTATGCTCCATTCTCACCTAATTCTCCTCCCGAAGCCACCCAGGCATCCTCTTGACTGAGCAAATTATAGGCCAATAGCTCTTCTGAACTCTGACTTGAAAATATTCACCAAGCTATTGGCTTCTAGACGTAACCGTTGGTTGCCCCAACTGGTGCATAAAGACCTGGTGGGATTCATCCCTTGCCGTCAGGGGGGAGACAATACCAGGAGAGTAAGGCTGGAAACACACTGTCAGTGTGATATACGAGTCGGATCATTAACCCTGAACGACCTAGAAACACAAGCAGCTGACGCTCCCGTCCTGACAGGGAGAGGTCGTTCAGGGTTAATGATCCGACACTCATTCGAGTGACTTGTATATCACACTGACAGTGTGTTTCCAGCCTAATAGACTTGGTGGATGTCTTGAGTCGGAGGAAACAGCAGATGTTGGTGTTGAGCTTTGATGCGGAGGTCTTTGATCGCCTCTCTTGGTCTTTCCTTTTTGGGAATATGAAGGTCTTTGGCATCTTGAGCGGATTCATGTTAGCTTTGAAATCCTTATATAATCACCCTACGGCGGCTATTAAGCTTCCCCTCTATACCTCCAGGCCTTTCTCCATCTCGAATAGCACTAGGCTGGGGTGTCCCTTCTACCCGTCTTTTTGCACAGTGCATTGAGCCTCTGCAGGCGGTGGTCCGGCGTAATCCTGACGCTTTGGGGGTTATGGTTGGGAGCCAATCATTCAAGATCTTATTATTCGTGGATGATGTCCTCCTTACGCTCACTAATCTTCATGTGTTTCTCCCAAACCTCATGCGTACCTTGAAGGAATATGGGGGTCTTTCGGGTTATAAAATTAATTAGAGCAAAACGGAGGCCATGCTGCTGCACCTTCCCCTGAGATGTTAGACCATCAGTGCCTGAATTTCAAGTTTAGGTGGAAGCAGGATGCTGTGAAATATTTGGATGTTGCTATAACCTCTCCTTATGATACTCTCTACAAAACTCAACTTCCCTCCCCTTTTTAGAGATTTGAGAACTCTCCTGAACAAATGGCTGCCTCTTCCCCTTTCTTGGATGGGGTGGATAGCAGCGGTGAAAGGGAGCTTACTCCCCAAATTGATATATTATTTCGAAACCCTTCCAGTCAGGATTCCACTAAAGGAGTTGAAATCCCTCCAAGCAGTCATTATACGGTTTATTTGGTGTAATAAGCGTTACAGAGTGGCCAGGGAGGTGCTGACGGGCCACAGGCTCAGGAGCCACTCACCTTAGGAGGATCCCTTGTTGGACATCCCTTTGGGCCTACAAGTGAACTGAACTGGAGAAACTTTGGCACACTCCAACTCTCTCCTGTGGCCACCAGCTCAGTGTGAGTCTAACACCCCCCCCCCCTTCTTGGACCCCACGCAGATCACCCGGGATCTCTGGTTCTCATGCACACGGACATTCACCTAATGACTCATTGCTTGGGAGCATTGGCTGGTATATACAGGACATCACGGGGGAGCAGTTTAGAATCTACTACAGGTCTCCCCTGGCTCAGAGCAGGTCTGTTTAGATTTGCGGACATTATAGACGGGAGCACCATGCAGATAAATTCTTTTGATTTTCTTAAAAAACACTTTTCGCTTATCAATCGCGAGTTCTACTAATATTCGCAAATTAGAGATCTCGCCAGCACTGTGCTTGGCCGGGAGGGAGCCTCCATCCCTAAGGAGTTCAAGAAGCTTTGTAGGAGGGGCACGGACACCAGGGGTTTGATCTCCGAAATATACAGATTGATTTCAGAAGCACAGGGTAAGTCTGGTGGGGTCTTTTCTTATATGCGCAGGTGGGAGTCTTCCTGGGCAGGCGGATTTCCCCCAGGAGTGGTCCGCCATTTGGAGTGGTGCCGCCACAACATCAGAATGCACATATGCAAAATTTTGATGTTCTGGTACCACACGCCGGACTTCCTGCCTGTTGCTGGAGGTGCGGGGGGAGCATGGGGCCTCTTTCACACATCTTGCTCCTGCCAGGAGATGATGACTTTTTGGGGCCAGGTTAAAGCCCTGATCGACAAAGTCCTATATGTAGATGTGGACCTTGAACCACTGGTTTACCTCCTGGGCTTATGGGTGAGGGGCATGGGTAAACTAGCCTCCAAACTAATGCTTCACATCCACACAGCGGCCCGATGCCTGATTGCTCGTGGCTGGACACAGACAAAAGCCCCGTCCCTTCAGAGCCTCTTGAGTAGCATAGTCGATGTAAGGAGAATTGAACATCTCACAGGATTATTGAACGCTTCAGTGGACCGCTTTCAGGCGGTTTGGTCCCCTTGGGATTACTTCACTGCAGGCGAGGACCTCTAAAGTGCAGGTTTATAGGAGCCACAATCCCATTCCTAACCCTTTACCTCCTCCCTTCTCTACTCTATTCTCTTTACCCACCTCCCCCCTGTCCTGTCTTTGTTTGTTATACAAGGATGCTTTTACTTTTGTTTTTATAATAATTGTTACAGGTCAATAATTACTTGTTAGGCTCTACTGGCCTTACGACTACGTTTAAGCCATCTCGTCAAGTCCTACCACACACGAGTGGCAGGTTGGTGACTTTTTTTTTTTTTCTCTAAAGGTACAGTCACATGCGGCAATATCGCTTGCAATTTAACTGGCAATTTGCTGGTTGCAGTGAAATCATGGACACATTTTTGTTGCTGTGTACAAGTGGAACAATGGAACAATGTGTCCATGATTTCACTGCAACCAGAAAATTGCCAGTGAAATTGCAAGCAATATTGCCACGTGTGACGGTACCTTAATGCTCAATTTACCATGCTTGTTTTGCTTTCGTACATATATCTTGTGCACCTGTTTTGATGTTCTTTTGTCTTTAAACCTAAATAAAAATTTATAGTTAAAAAAAAGAAAAGACATGATTGAAAACAATGGGTCATTTTTAACCCTCTTGTTGTCAGGATACTTTTTCACAAACTTTTAGACTAACCCTAAAAAAAAAAAAAAGAAAAACACATGATGCTGCACACCCATGTTCTTTAAAAGTAGATACCTGGTATAGTGTACAAATGCCAGCCAGCACTTTTGCTATTTTAAATAAAAATGCATAAAAACGTGGATTTGTGGCAGTACGTCTGATCCATAGGCCAATTGCACACAGAATACATTCATAGGTCCAAAAACAAATGTATGAAACATTTCAAACATTTGCAAGACCCATCCAATTAATTTCTATTTTATAACCACTTAGCTGTTCATGCTTTCATGCACATATCTTCACATAATGACTAGAGCCATTATACAATGATACAGAAATGGTGAACACGCAAGTCAAGTGTCAGAAGAGAAATGTCCTGGGATAAATAAATGTCCAAATGATTATCTTCTTACCCTTTCGTAAAAGTACTAAAGACTTTCCTGTCCCCTAAATGTGACAGAGCAGTATAAAAGCATCACAAACGAACTGAAACAGGAACATTTATTTACACAGGCGATTTCTGCAGCAACAATGCAGCACCCACAAACGCACATGTGAGCACAGCTTTTTGAAAAACACATTGACTAATCTTAAAGCTGTGGGTGCTGCATTTTTGCTGCAGAAATGTAGCAAAAAAAAAAACTGCACAAATGCACAATTGGCACATAGCCTTAAAGTCTAAAAAAGAGAATTTTGTTTACGTACCGTAAATTCTTTTTTCTTTAATCATCAATGGGAGACCCAGACAATGGGGTTTAGGGCACTGCCCTCGGAGGTCACACTAGGTACTACAAGTTTGTAGACACCGCCTCCTCCGCTTATAAACCCCTACCGCAGGGAACATCCTCAGTTTGGTCCATAAGCTGCGAGGAGGAAATAAACCACACCCGAAACATCGGGAAGAATGCCGTGCACAGACGGTTCAACAACCCGGCAAACACTGTCCCAACAGGGAACAGATCAACTGCAAAACCTGCAACGGAACAACTGGGTGGGTGCTGGGTCTCCCATTGATGATTAAAGAAAAAAGAATTTACGGTACGTAAACAAAATTCTCTTTTTTCTGGTCATCATAATGGGAGACCCAGACAATGGGGATGTCCTAAAGCAATACCCCAGGGCGGGAAGAGTTCCTCAACAAGACGGATAACACATGGTTCCCTTTAAAGGTGGGCAACCGCCGCCTGGAGAACCCGCCTGCCCAAACTTGCATCCGCAGAGGCATGGGCATGCGCCATATAGTGCTTAGAGAAAGTGTGTAGGCTGGACCAAGTGGCCGCCTGACACACCTGTAGAGCAGACGCTCGATGTCGCAAGGCCCAGGAGGCACCTACGGCTCTGGTAGAGTGAGCCTTCAATCCCACCGGGAGAGGCAAACCAGAAGACCGGTAAGCCTCTTGAATGGAAGCCTTAATCCATCTGGCCAAGGTTGACTTCGAAGCCGCGGACCCCTTACAGCGACCTGTCGTAAGAACAAATAAGGAATCCGAACTCCTAAAGGAGGCGGTCCTGGACACATAAATGCGTATAGCTCTCACGAGATCCAGAGTATGGAGGTCGCGTTCCACCTGATGAACGGGAGCGGGGCAAAATGATGGGAGAACAATCTCCTGGTTAAGGTGAAAAGTTGAAACCACCTTCGGCAAGAATTCTGGCCGTGGACGCAACACTACCTTGTCTTGGTGAACCACCAGAAAGGGTGACTTGCACGATAGTGCAGCCAATTCTGAGACCCTCCTCAGAGATGTAATCGCCACCAGAAAGGCCACTTTCTGGGACAGACGAGATAGAGAAACATCCCTCAGAGGCTCAAACGGCGGTTTCTGTAATGCCGCCAGGACCATGTTAAGGTCCCACGGGTCCAGAGGTCTCCTGTAGGGCGGAACCATCCGCGACACCCCCTGTAGAAATTGACGGACCTTCGGGAGGAGCGCCAATCGCCTGTCAAACAGCACAGAAAGTGCTGATACTTGACCTTTCAAAGAGCCAAGGGATAATCCCAACTCCAAACCCGACTGTAGGAAGGCCAACAACGTCGGGATGGACAAGGGCCACGGGGACCGTCCACCAGAGGCACACCAGGTAAAAAAGATTTTCCACGTCCTGTGGTACATCTTCCTGGAAACGGGCTTCCTAGCCCGATTCATAGTGGCCACCACTGTAGGGGAGAAACCCCTGGAAGTCAGCAGCCAGGCCTCAAGAGCCATGCAGTCAATCTGAGGGCCTTGGAATTGAGGTGGAAGAATGGGCCTTGCGCGAGTAGGTCTGCGCGATCTGGAAGAGCCCACCTGTGTCCGCCTGACAGTTGCCACAGGTCCGGATACCAGGACCTCCTGGGCCAATCCGGAGCCACTAGAATGGCTACTCTGCACTCCGACCTGATTTTCCACAGAACCCTGGGAATCAGAGCCAGAGGCGGGAACACATATGGCAGCTGGAAACTGGACCAACTCAGGATCAGGGCATCCGCCCCCAGAGACTGAGGATCCCAGGATCTCGCCATGTATTGCGGCACCTGATGATTGAGCCGCGAGGCCATCAGATCCACGTCCGGAGTGCCCCATCTGCCGCAGATGTCCCGGAAGACGTCTGGATGTAGAGACCACTCTCCGGCGTCCATCCCCTGCCGGCTCAGGTAGTCGGCCTCCCAGTTCTCGACCCCTGGGATGTGAACTGCGGAGATCAGGCAGTCGTTTTCCTCTACCCACGACAGAATGCGGTGGACTTCGGCGAGGGCCTGAGCGCTTCTGGTCCCTCCCTGATGATTTATGTAGGCGACGGCCGTCGCATTGTCGGACTGTACCCGAATGGGCTGTCCTTTCAGGGATTTCTGAAACGCCAGGAGCGCCAGATAGACCGCCTTGATCTCCAGTACGTTGATCTGCAACGTCGACTCCGACTGAGTCCAGAGGCCTTGAGCCCTGTGGTGTAAGAACACCGCCCCCCAGCCCTTCAGACTGGCGTCGGTGGTCACCACTAACCATGACGGTTTGAGAAATGACCGGCCCCGTGACAAGTGATGTGGCTGGAGCCACCACTGCAGGGAGTCCCTGGTCGGTTGTGACAGTGCCACCAACCGATTCAGAGAGATCGCTCTCTTGTCCCATCGGCGAAGAATCTCCAGCTGGAGAGAACGGAGACAAACTGTGCAAAGGGCACCGCCTCTATCGCCGCTACCATGCGTCCCACCAGTCTCATCAACACCCGAAGGGATGAGTGAGGTGACAGGAGAACATTCTGTACTCCTGAGTGGATCGCCAGCTGCTTGGCTTGAGGTAGAGACACCAGGGCCGAGTCCGTGTGGAAGTCCATGCCCAGATATGTCAATGACTGGGTCGGAACCAGGGTCGACTTCTGAGTATTGAGAAGCCACCCGAACTGTTCCAGAGACCTCATGGTCACCTCCAGGCTCACCCGACAAAGGTCTTCCGATGGCGCCCTGACCAATAGGTCGTCCAGATATGGAATGACGGCGTGACCCTGCACATGCAGGAGAGCCATCATAGAGGCCATCACCTTCGTGAACACCCGTGGTGCTGAGGCCAACCCGAAGGGTAGGGCCACAAATTGGAAGTGTTCGTCCCCCACTGCGAATCGTAACCAGCGCTGATGAGCCGGTGCAATGGGCACGTGAAGGTAAGCGTCCCTGATATCGATGGACGCTAGGAAGTCTCCCTGCGACACAGCCGCGATAACGGAGCGTAGGGATTCCATGCGGAACTTCCGAACCAACACGTGACGGTTGAACAATTTGAGGTCCAGGACCGGTCGAAAGGAGCCGTCCTTTTTCGGGACAATAAAGAGGTTGGAGTAAAAACCCCTGAACCTCTCTGCCGTGGGCACTGGGACCACTACTCCGTCTCTGCGGAGTCCCTCCAACACCAGGTGAAAAGCCTGAGCCTTTTCTGGGGATGGAACAGACCGATGGAATCGGGATAACGGTTTTGATGTCAGCTCTATCCTGTAACCTCGCGAGACTACGTCTCGAACCCACTGATCTTGAACGTGAAGTAGCCACCTGTCCTGGAATCGAGACAGGCGGCCCCCCACCTGTGGGGAAGCAGGATGAGAGAGCGAGTCATGTCGAGGCGGGCTTGGGGGTGGCAGCTGCTGCCCCCGCCGGCTTCTTCTGACGACTCTTGGAGCGCCACTGAGTAGCTGGCTTGCCCCCTCGGTCCGCGCGAGCGGACGTTGTGGATGACTGCGAGCTGGAGCGAAAGGACCACTGTTTAGGGTTCCTTTTAACGGTATACCGTGGCTTAGGCTTATTCTGCGGTATCTTAGACTCAGCAGAATCCTTTATCAGCTTGTCCAGCTCGGTGCCAAAAAGCCTGTCACCGGCGAATGGAAGATTCTGCAAAATCTTCTTAGATGTGGCATCTGAGTCCCAAAGACGTAGCCACAACAACCTTGCGGATCGCTATCGCATTGGCCGAAGCCACAGCTGAGCGAGTGGCAGTTTCCAAAGATGCCGTCCTGGCATAGTCCGCATAGGCCCTTGCTCTCTCGGTAAGCGCCAGGACCTCTGGACTGGATCTTGCCAGGTCCGTGATACCATCCAAGCAGGTAGTCATCGCTTGTAAGGTCCAGACCGTGGCAAAGTTAGGGGCAAATGAAGACCCCACAGCCTCATAGGAAGACTTGGCGAGTTGCTCGACCTGTCTACCAGTCGCATCCTTCAATGAGGAGCTATCAGAGGCAGAAAACAGGGAGCGTGCCGCAATTCTAGTCATGGAAGCGTCCACCTTTGGAGACTGCGACCATTCCTGAAGACCTCCTGGGAGAAGGGGAAGCGATTGTCCTTAGGTTTGCGGACATAGCGCCGCCCAGGATGTAACCTGGGTGCTCTAACCACCCTTCCAAAATTAGTGTGGTCCATGAAAGAGCCACTTGGTCTAGCCTCTGGCCGCAGCCATTGATAGACCTCCTTCGGGTGCACGATAACCTCTTCAGGGGGAGTCACGAGACGTAAGGTCTCATTGATAGAGGACACCAGATCCTCCACCCCATCTAGAGGTTCAGACACAGACCCAGAGTAGACCCCCCATCATCTTCCTCACCATCAGAGGAACGCTCCTCCTCAGAGAGAGCCTGGAGCTCGGGTGACTCCTCACGACCAGCTCGCTTAAGGGGTCTCACAGCAGAAGAGGGAGACACCCGGGGGTAACTGGAAGGAGTAGCTGGGTTTTCCAGTCTCCTATGAAGTGCCTCCAGTGACTGCGACATGGAGGACATCTGGGACAGCAGGGATTCATTGATCCTATTCTGCGTCTCCCATGGTCCTGGGATCACCTGAACCTCAGGGTACAGCACCGGAGCTGCTGCCTCAGCAGTGCCAGTCCGGGCCTCTGGGCGTCCGCAGTTATTGCAGGACCCCTCCACCAGTGTACCATTGCATGTAGTACAGGTAATGGTGGCATCCGCCGCCTTAGCAGCAAGCTTCCTAACTGAGGACATAGCCACAGTAGGGGATGTATAAGCCAAGTCGTACAGACAAACAAACCGGGAATCCCGGTGGCTTACCGACCGCAGTAAAGCGGTGGGAGGAAGCGGTGTGTGTGTGTGACCTCCGCGAGTTCCGGTCTCCCTCTGAAGTGCAGACACGCGCTGCCGTAGATCCCAGCCGGGAAGTGAGGGAGAAGATGGCCGCCGCCAGTAAAGTCATGGGCGGCGCCGAGAACACGCGGGAAGCACACACACACGCCCCCCCGGTGACGTCACCGCAAGGGCTGCCTCCTCTCCTCCAGGCAGCCTCAAAATGGAGGTGCTGGAGCCCGCAGCGCGGGAAATAGTGTAAAACACAGTACACACACACGGACTGCAATTACATCCAAAGATCAGCAGTCTACGGCCTCAGCCCCTTTTGACACACAGGGCGGTCAGCCAGGGTGCCCCCAGCACAGGGTACACCTCCAGATCCGCGGACCCGAGGGTAACGCGCGGTCTGAGTGTCAGGACACATAAAGTGACAGACACTACCCCCAGGCACACAGGAGACACAGAGTGCCTCAGTGCCGGTCCGGTCTGTAAGCACCATTTAGGGAGGCCTCGGACGGGGGTTCAGCACCAGTCCGGAGTGTAAGCACCATTTAGGGAGGCCTCGGACTGGGCTGGCTCCAGTCCGGTCTGTAAGCACCATTTAGGGAGGCCTCGGACGGAGCGGAGCTGTGCAAGGCTCCCATCTCCCACTCTCCAGAGCCCCCCAGAGAGGGATGGAAAGGAGCGCGACAGCGTACCGGGAGAACACAAAGTGTCCAGGCTCTAGGCCCTCCGGTACCTCCACCTGCGTGTGCCACAAGGGTGAGCGGGGAGGCTGTCGCAGGTCCCGACCAGGACCATATTACCTTGTCTTCAGACGCCATCACGTAAGTAGTGAGAATGCAGTGAAGTGCAAGCAAAGCGTGATCCTCTGAGCACACTAAGTTTAAAACTGAGGATGTTCCCTGCGGTAGGGGTTTATAAGCGGAGGAGGCGGTGTCTACAAACTTGTAGTACCTAGTGTGACCTCCGGAGGGCAGTGCCCTAAACCCCATTGTCTGGGTCTCCCATTATGATGACCAGAAAAATGAATTGTTTTTATTGAGATAATATAGGATACCAAACATACTGACTTTTCATACCCCATGGATCTTTATGGTGTTGCTTCATTTTTGAAGTGAATCATGTTTACGGTTCCACAGCCCTGGATGCCATCATCACTTGATACTCCTGAATACTTGCTATTCCTCTCTGTCTTTCTCCTTGGCACCTGAGCATGGGGATATCAATACCGGGCTGTGAATACCCATTATCTATACCTGTACACCGTTTATAGAGGACCTGTCAATTGCTCGAAAAAAAATTGGGAGTGAAATACCTTGTAAAAATTCCTTAGCTACTTATACTATTGTTTTTTTGTTTTACTTTTTGTGCCTTGTCACTCTATTGCAGAGATATTAACATTTATTGCTTTTGGAGTGCAGTTTGTGTAATCCTGCTTATTGGTCAAATGGGCATTGGTCAGTCTTCTCAGAAGGTGTGCACTTTCATGCCTCCCTCCTAGATACTGCCAATCATAGCTCAGCAGCTGATCTAACAGTCATAGACGCTGCTGAGCTGTGCTTGCCAGCATCTAAAAGGGTGGGTGAGAGCGCATGCCTCCACAGACTCTGAAGAAACACCTAGTTGGACTGCAAGCAGAAATTTCACAATGCTCTCCCAAAAAAAAAAAAAAAAAAAAAAAAAAAAAAAATCAATAAATGTAAATATCTCTGCAATAGAGTAACACAGTGCAAAATGAAAAATAAAAAAGGCAGAATCAAGGGAACTCACAGATTGTTATAAGCCATTGTTTTAGGCTAATGACAGGTCCTTTTCAATTGAGTACAAATTTAACAAGTGTGCACTCTACCTCACTCTGTCTAAGATCGTTCCTATAAATCTTATATGGTAACCCAATGTACAGTAGCGTCTTTGTCGTATAGATTCCATCCTGTTTGCGAAGCCTATAGTCACGCATACAAATCTTGCAGCCTCAAAATATGTTTCCAAAGAACAAGCATATAAAGTAATCACAGATTAAACACCATATTTTTCGCTTTATAAGACGCACCCCCAAATTTGGTGAAGGAAAAGAGAAAATAATTTTTTTAATGTTAAATGGGGTCCGTCTTATAATGCCAATGTCCGTCTTACTAATCAGTATATATCCCCCTCATCCTTGTGTGTATATATTATCCCATCCTAATATATATACCCTCATCCTAGTACGTGGGCTCCCCCATGCTGGATATGGCCCCCTGTGATGGTACATAGCCCCTCATCCTGGTTATGGCCCCCCATCCTGAACATACCCCCCCATTCTGCTCTCACCCCCTCCATATGCCCCCCCATCCTGCACTTACTCCGTTCTGCGCTCACCCTTTCCATATGCCCCCCATGTCCTGCACTTACCCCCTCCATATGCCCCGCCACGTCCTGCACTTTGACCCTCGTCCTGCACTCACCCTGTCACTTATATGCCCCCATGCTGGCCCACAGCAAATAAAGTCAAAAAGGTTACTCACTTACCCTCCGGTGATCTGTGTTCACAGCGTCACCGCCGTCTCTCGGTCTCTACGCTGCTGCTTGGTATCCGATCATGTGATCAGGCACACAACGATGACATCATCACTATGGGCCTGATCAAAAAATCGGAAGACGCCGAGCAGCACAGAGACCAGAGACTGCGGTGACGCTGTAAACACAGATTGCTGGAGGGTAAGCAAGAAGCTTTTTTTATTCTACTTGCTGCGGGCCAGCATGGGGGCATATAAGTGACTGTGTGAGTGCAAGACGAGGGGTCATCTACATAATAGAGCAGCTGGGTGTATTATGTGAGGAAGCATATGGAAGGGGTGAGAAAAAACGGGGGTGAGTGCAGGCTCACATAATATGCACTTCTACCCCCCCAGCCCATCTCTCAGTGTAACTCCAGCACCGAGAGGTGGACAGCGGCAGTACAGTGCATATTAAATGAGCGGGAGCATGTGACCTCCCCGCTGTCTCTGCAGCCCGCAGCCAGCCCCCAGACACGCTCCAAAAGCTGCACCTGCCTCCCCTGCAGTGTATAGTCCGTATATTAGGATTATAAAATGCACCCCCTACTTTCCCACAAAATCTGGGGGAACAAAAGTGCGTCTTATAATCCGAAATATACAATACATCTTTGGCAATGAAAGAGTTAAAACAATAAAAGGTAAAAATTATTCAGCATATAATGAAACTTTATGATAGTCATATGAAACCACTATAAAACAGACCACAAATCATAATGCTACACAAATAAGAGAAATAAAATATGACACAATGCCCGTAAAATACACAGGTATACATTTATTTTAGAATGCACCACTGGTACCAAAAAGTTTGGGCTTCATAGAGCTCGTAGTTCGGGATATCTTAATGGTACCAAAACCATGGGAGGAAGGTAAATCACTTGTATGAATTCTCTGATGTTTAAGCAGGATTTGTTTCCCAGTAAAACCTCTCCCACATTCAGAACATATGAATGGCTTCTCCCCTGTGTGAATTCTCTTATGTTTTACAAGGTGAGGTTTCTGGCTGAAACATTTCCCGCAGTCAGAACAGGAATAGGGCTTCTCCCCAGTGTGAATTCGCTGATGTTTTGTAAAATGTGTCTTTTGAGTAAACCGTTTCCCACACTCAGAACATAAAAATGGCTTCTCCCCTGTGTGAATCCTTTGGTGTTTCACAAGATCAGATTTCACAGCAAAAAATTTCCAACATTCAGAACATTGAAATGGTTTCTCCCCTGTGTGAATTCGCTGATGCCGTGCAAGACCCGACTTAAGTGCAAAATATTTACCACACTCAGGACAGGAAAAAGTCTTTAGTCCCATGTGATTATTCTGATGATTCAGCAGAACAAATCTGTCTGAAAAACCCTGGCCACAGTCCGAACAATGAAATGATGTTTCGGCCATGTGACCTATCGGATAATGGAGAATACTAGACAAGTTTTCATCTGTATGGAATTTTTGATGTTGAACAAGAGTTGTTTTTTGAGAGAAATAAATCCCACATTGAGAGCACAAGAACTTCTTCTCATTCCTGTGTGTTTTTCTGTGAGAGAGAAGCTTGGACTTTGTTATAAAATATTTTTCACATTCAGGACAGAAATAGAGATCCCTCCTGCTCTGCTCCGAGTCACAAAAATCAACAAAAGATTGATCTGAAAATGCTTCCAAATGTTTGGAGAAATCAGATGACAGGTCCGTCCTGAATTGGTAGAGTTGGGACATTACTGAAGCAATTGAGTGTTCTCCGGGGGAGTCTAATGTGATGCCCTTCTCTTGTCTTCCAGATTCTAGGTAAAAAGATACATAAAAACTCATGTTAATTGAAAAAAGGAAAAATACTGTTGGAAATACAGAAGTGCACGCTGTATAAAAAGGTCATATATAACATTGCTATATACCAGTACTAAGAAAAAAGCTTTTTATATTATGCAGTATATAGAGTTACATTCATCAGTATAAAGGACTGATGTATGGCGTAATTTAGACTTCTTGATGGTTTACGGTTTTGAGAAACTATAGTGAAACGTTCATGAGTGTACTTTCTCCTTCTGTTTAGCATTCTGGGACTTATGGTGTGGTCCGAACAATGAGCTTGTGGGTTCATTCCTCACATAGCGTCTTATTAACTCCTTGCGCTCAGCTTTTGGTGAGGACTTACACTATTTAGACCCCTAGCTCCCTGCTTCCAATACTAGTTATAATACCGTAAGTTTTTCTTACTCTTGTTCACTCTGCTCAGCTAGTGTGTTTCCTGTTACGGACATTGGCTCATGTTTTGACTAAACTGCCTGACAACTTTGTTCCTCTTGTCAATGACCCATTTTTTTGGACATAGAAGCAGACTCCACCAGCCAGCAGTCACATCGTTAATACCTGTATAAGGGTTTAAACATTGAGGCCAGAGTCCTAATCGAACCTGCTAGATAGGGTGGCAGCAGAAAAACTGTGCAAGGAAAGCCTTTTTAAAGTGCTGCTATGTAATTCAGTATCCAGTCAGCTTTTGACCTGGTTTCCTGTGAGGTACAGATTATGCCTCACTTGTTCTTGGCTAGTCTAGAGGTTTTTCTTGGCTTCCTATAGGAGGACATACAGGGTTGGACAAAATAATGGAAACACCTAATGTTTTGGCATCATAATCTTCGGACATGTTATAAACATGCAAACCATGACGTATGTTAATGTTTAGTAGTTGATCATTTGTGTTAAAGGGATCCTGTCACCCCCAAAACACCTCTAAACCTATTAAAAGCTGTCCCTAGAGCATATTAACACTTTCCCTACACTCCTTTTACCTCCTAAATGCAGCAAGTGACATGAAGAAAAACGTTATTCTAGTACCTCATTAGTGATGATAATGAGTGACTATGCTATTCATAGTCACTCATCCAGGCTACCCTCTTCTTCATATCACGCCTGAATAGGCGTGATGTACATGGCAGATTCAAATTGCCGCCTCCCTGCGCGCCTCCCATCTCTCCCATAGCGTCCGGGCTGCAGTGTGGCTGGGTGACGCGATCCGCGTCATTCTCGGCGCCGGGTGACGTATTTACACCGGCGCCGCGCTGTCAGCTTCAAAATGTGCACTGCGCATGCCCATGCGCATGCGCAGTGCACATTTTGAAGCTGACAGCGCGGCGCCGGTGTAAATACGTCACCCGGCGCCGAGAATGACGCGGATCACGTCACCCAGCCACACTGCAGCCCGGACGCTATGGGAGAGATGGGAGGCGCGCAGGGAGGCGGCAATTTGAATCTGCCATGTACATCACGCCTATTCAGGCGTGATATGAAGAAGAGGGGCAGCCTGGATGAGTGACTATGAATAGCATAGTCACTCATTACCATCACTAATGAGGTACTAGAATAACGTTTTTCTTCAATGTCACTTGCTGCATTTAGGAGGTAAAAGGAGTGTAGGGAAAGTGTTAATATGCTCTAGGGACAGCTTTTAATAGGTTTAGAGGTGTTTTGGGGGTGACAGGATCCCTTTAAGTGATATGTGTATGTAAATTAACTGTTTGTTTTGCCGAATTGTAAGAACATTGATGAGAACCTGATACCAATGGCAGACCTTTCGGATTTTCAAAAAGGCCAAATTGTTAGTGCTCGTATGGCAGGCGCTAGTGTAACAGAAAGTGCCCGAATGCTTGGTGTGTTAAGAGCAGTCTCCAAAGTAATAACTGCGTTTCAAAGAGAAGGAAAAACGTCCGCAGTAAAGCACAGGTCCAGCCGAAAGTCGAAGTTGACTGAGAGAGACCGTCGGACTCTAAAGCGAATTGTGAGAGAGTATCGCAAAACCATGGCTCCAAAAATCACTGTAGAGCTCAATGAACACCTACAGAACCCAGTTTCCATGAAAACTGTTCGTCGGGAGCTGCACAAATCTGGATTCCACGGAACAGCTGCAATTAGAAAACTGCTGCTCTCAATGACAAATGTTTCCAAGCATTTAGAGTGGTGTAGAAATCTCCAGAACTGGTCCCTCGAGCAGTGGAAACATGTGATGTTTTCAGATGAATCATCGTTTACCCCATTTTCCGACCTCCGCCCGAGTGTACGTTTGGAGACAGCCGAAAGAAGCATTCCATCCAAACTGCCTTCTCCCAACTGTAAAACATGGTGGAGGTTCTGTGATCTGTGGTGCTATTTCGTGGAGATCCGCCAGGCCAATGATATCACCTTGTATGAATCCATACCTCGGAGCACTGAGGCTATAATCGCCGCAAAAGGTGGACCTACACCATATTAAACTAACTTTTGTTGATTTTTCCAGGTGTTTCCATTATTTTGTCCAACCCCTGTAGATTGAGCAAACAGAGTGAATGACCAATAAGTTAACTGGTTATTACTGACTTGTGCCAATTACTGTGGCTACTTCTTCCTCCTTAAATGGTCTATCCTCCTCTTCTTCCAGTTCTTCTTCCTCTACAACTTCAACTTTAAAATCAAGAAGATCTTCACCCTAAACAGATAAAAATTATTCACAATATAATCAACGTGTATAAGGCTATGTGCAGAGGAGAGCACATTTGCACAGCATATTTGTAAAAGTGCGCAGCATTATACGCATGGCCAGCCAGCAAAGTCAATGTGACTTTGCCTGTGCTGTGCCGACGCCTGCACATTTTTGCGCAACGTGATAGCTGCTTATTTTTATAGATCTTTCGATCTGTAAAAATAAGTAGAATGTTAATTCTTTTGTGCCGCTTACCTTGCGTACTGCCCGGCACTTCTGGATTTTGGCTGTGTCACACGTGAGAGGTAACGGGCGTGTGACACGGCGAAAAACTGGAAGTGCCAGCCTGTATGCAAGCGAGGGGCCTGCTACAGGGCAGGGGGTGCAGAGACAGATGCAGAATTGACTGCATCAAAAAAGCACAAAATAACCTAGCAAAAGCACAACTCTTTTGCTGCGCAATACGTACTTATAGCAGTTACAGATTTGATGCAGAAAATACTGCATCACTTGTGCAGCATCTGAACATAGCCTTAGATGCACAAAACTTTGCCATAGACCATAATGTTTTTTTGTTTGATGCCACCAAGACTTACCTGAAGTTTCTGTGGGACATATTTCTCTGCACAGTCCTGAGAATACAGAGGACTGGGACACGTCCTCTCCAATGGACTTCTCCCAGTGGATCCAACTATAGGAAACACACAAAATAATTGAATGTGTGATAATCAGACAGTAAGAGAAAATGTGACCCTCAAAACAGTTTTCTTGTACAATCAAAGAGACACCTCCTACCTGGCGATATTGGGGGCCGGTAATCCTCAATCATGACATTCTTGTACAAATCAGTGTTCGCTTTTAAATACGCCCATTCCTCCATAGAAAAAGAAAGTTACATCTTCATACCTTACAGGAAATTGACACATAATGACACAGTCATCAGTCATATACATTATTAGCATTATTAGTTCACCTCTCCAGTCAGCAGCTCAATGATCTTGTTGGTAAGAACTAGGATCTTCTGATCACTTCGCTCTTGTATCAGTGAGTGAGGCAGTGGGTGATTCCTATGGTCTAAAACTTCTCTAGATTCCTTCATCACTACTGTGCAATCCTGTGAATGGGGGCAAACATTATTAAACAATAACATATAATCCAGGTCTACAACACCAGTGTATACAAGCCCTGGCAAAAATCATGGAATAATTTATTAAGATGATAATGCATCCTCCCATAGAGCAAAAACTGTGAAAAAAATTCCTTGAAAGAAGACACATAAGGTCAATGTCATGGCCTGCAAATAGTCCAGATCTCAATCTAATTGAAAATCTTTGGTGAAAGTTGAAGAAAATGGTCCATGACAAGGCTCCAACCTGCAAAGCTGATCTGGCAACAGCAATCAGAGAAAGTTGGAGTCAGATTGATGATGAGTACTGTTTGTCACTCATGAAGTCCATTCCTCAGAGACTGCAAGCTGTTATAAAAGCCAGAGGTGGTGCAACAAAATACTAGTAATGTATTTGAGTGCTGATTTGTTTTGTTTGTTTGTCATGATTCCATAATTTTTTCCTCAGAATTGGGTGATTCCATAATTTTCCCCCTGCTTGGTCTACAAAAGTAACCGTTACTGGCTTGCACATTTTTTTTTGCCAATATTTCTTTCAGTGTTTCTTCAAGGCAGAGAGTTGCCATTTGAAATGACTTTAGTTTTGTGCCATGTCGGTGATCTCCTTTTTTTCTACAAAATTAAACAACTGAATGGACATCCTGTGAGCCAGGTGATTCCATAATTATTGCCAGGGGTTGTAATGGTAAAATTTATTTATCTTTTCCCAGTCTCTTTCCCGCAAAACCTAAAGAGCCTCTAATAATAATAATACTTCACTCCAGACTTCTACCCTAATGCTAAATTCATAGACCCAAAAAGTCAAATGTAAAAAAAAAAGTCAAAGTCACATCATGGTCTATACTCGGATCATGACACATGGATTTGTGAATGTGGCATAAAAATAAGCAATGAATATAAAATCTCATCCAAGTATATATTGTAATCTTAAAAAACAGATATAGCTGAGGAAACATCTGGTGAATTGCTTGCATTATTTTCGAGAGATCTTGTGGACCTCCAGTGATAAACTTCAAAACCCTTCCGATATATGCACTTAGTGTAAAATAAAACTGATGCAACTAGTTTCACAGCCGAGCCTCAGGAATAGAAGCCAAGGGGACATGCAGAAGTGAAAGGCCTGTCTACTGCTGAATACATAGGGTTTTACTAAGCAACAACTGACTGTACGTAAGAATGTGCATCACTGCAGGACAAATAGACACTGAGAAGTGTGTACAATTAAACAGCCGAAATTATGTGTTAACCGAGAGTCATGCAACACAAAATCCCTCACCTCTCCAGTCAGCAGGTAGATAATCTCCAGTGCGAGGGTTAATATTCCCTCTGCAATATGTCTCCTAGCTTTCTCCATCTTCAGGTGTACCGGGATCACTACAGGATTCACCCTTATAAGCACGTTACACGTCACATGACTGCACAACTTAACCTAGAAATTAATGACAGAAAACAGATCTTAGATTAATAGACTATATACAAAATAAAATAGAGCTTTCCACACCAAAAACATATCACTCTGCTTCTCTGTACTGTAATAACCAGACAGGTCATGAGAGTCATGTTCTCATCCGTTGTTACTATCCTTTTGAAAATCAGGTAGATTCCAAAAAAGGAGAATTTTGTGTACTCACCGTAAATTCCTTTTCTCTTAGCCTCTAATTGGGGGACACAGACCGTGGGTGTTATGCTGCTGTCCACTAGGAGGCGACACTAAGTAAAATCTGCAAAAGAGTTAACGTGACTCCTCCTACTCAGCATACACCCCTGGGGCAGACACTGCCTCACCAGTTTGTGCTAAAGCAGTAGGAGCAAGTAAACAGATTAACGAAATAATAAGGCCTGTAAAAACCCAGGCACCTATAGAACAAGTAACAGAATATTAAAACAACCGGGCCTGTAAGAACAGGCACGTATGTAATATCTCAGAAGTAACCTGAGAGACCAGAAACTTGAAAAACCAGTAAGAAGGTATGAACAGGCAACAGGGTGGGTGCTGTGTCCCCCAATTAGAGGCTAAGAGAAAAGGAATTTACGGTGAGTACACAAAATTCTCCTTTTCTCCTTCGCCTCATTGGGGGACACAGACCGTGGGACGTCCCAAAGCAGTCCCTGGGCGGGAAAAAAATACATTAGACTCTTATACAAGCTGCACCCTATCGGTGAGCTGCTGCCACCAGGGAGACGCATCAACTAGATCTGCGTCTAATAAGGAAAGAAAATGAACACTGTGCTGGTACACAAAAGCGTAAGCATACGAACATTGTGCTGTACCCCAACAGAGTAAAAACTGAACCAGGTGACAGCCTCGTCTACCTACAACGGAGAAGCCTGGGCCCAAAGGAGGTAGAGTGCCCCTGGTTGTACAAGTGCGTGCACGACATTATACCCGATGTAAACGGTAATATTTGCAACTGCTAAACTTCCTGATAGGAAGTCTGTACGTGTAACCAGTTTGGCTGAGGATGTCGGCATGCGCAGTAAGCGGCCCACCAAGGGGATGAAGAACAATCTCTCAAGAGTTTCTTTGAAGGACAGAAGGAACTTCTGGAAGCTGCCGCAACAGACTCATAGACACGTAGAGTTCAGGTGAATCCAACGTGAGCTGAGCCATGTTGCTACGGTGCATCAGTGCTGAACGACTGAAAAAGAGCCGGAACGGTGTGGTCTTTGTTTATATAACATGACCCTGTCATCTTATGAAGAAAAATGGGACAGGTCGCAACTCAACGTATCTTGGCGACCACCTAAAAAGGGGCGCTTCGAGGAGAGTGCTAGGGTCAAAGACTCAACGGATAGGGTAAAGGTAGAGGTAAAGTTAACACCACCCTTGGTAACAAAGGTGAGAAAAAATTTGTGAAGGTCTGAAGGAAGAATTCCGCAGCACATATTAGACCGGAACGAAGTCCCATGAAACCAACCGTTGTTGTAATGAAGGAGGGGACAATGCGTGAAAATGTCCCGGATGGAAGGTGCTAACCTGAGCCCACAGCCACGCAATGGAGGCGTAACCGAGAAGGTAGCATGGGGATGCGGCCCTGAGGCACTCGAGGGAGAGAATCGATGAGACCGGAAACAGGTGTTTACCTCCCGAGACAAGGTTGTAGAGCCTGTTCGCAAAAGGAGAACTAAGTATCAGAGCTACAACCAGGTGTCAGGGCCCCACTAAGAATAGAGTTTCCGAATTCTTTGAGAAAAGGACCTTGGAAAGAGGGCCTGTACGGTCTGAACAATGCCAGGGAAAACCAGTGGTGAGTGAAAATAGGCCAGCATACTAAGTGCGCCTGGACCAAACCGGGGTCCTCTGGAAGACTAACGCCATTGGACCTGAACCTTGCCAAGGCCTTTTGGATGATTGCAAGGCCGTGAGATTAAATCCTCGCCTCAGACTAAGAAAGAGAGGCCGAGGTGTATCCGCTCTCATAAGTTGTGAATTGTGAGCTATAGCCCCGATACAGGGACTTGCTGTGTATTAGGAACGAAGAAGAAGAAAACCGGAGTGATCTGATTCACTGTATACTGTGTCCTACCTTGGACATTACATGAGTGGGTTACACCTGCGAGGCCCCAATGATGAGATACAAATCCCCAGGAGGAGAATCGTGTGGGGAGACCAGAGGAATGGTTGGTCAATAGGTAACCAACCCGTATGCCCTAACTGCACGGAAAGAGAAGTGACGGACCGAAGAGGGTCTGCGTCTGTGACGATGGCATCAAGATTGGAACTGGATAAACTTCCTCGGCATGAAATAACTAGATACGATGATTTAGGGAGTTCACTATAGTGTGATCACCGCTGCGCAGTCCCAAAAGAACGCGTCTTGAGTGTATCCCTGGTGAGCAACCAGGTTAAATGAACTGGGAGATCCACTGCAGTGTGCAAACGCATCTGCACAGACCCTCTAGATAAGGGAGGACAACTTGTCGTCGTGATTGAGAAATGGATATAATCGCTGGTATTACACGGAGCCACCGAAGGGCTAGGTAGAGAGAACAAAACTATGGAGCACCCAGGAGTATGTAGACAAAAGTGTCGACATTTATGAAGGCCAGCAATCTTTGTACTTCCATGGATGAAAGAAGTTCAGGGAGGTCGCATAACGTTTCCCTGTTTGGGAACCACAAGAGGGCTTGGTGACGATCAGTCAAGATAGACACCCGCTTCAGCTGCGACCTCAATGCCATGAGGAAACGGATGGAAGCCTGAGGATTACTAAGGAAAGGCGTTGTTGCAACTCTGCATCCAGTTGTGGGAGCTGAGGAAGAGGATCGTCCGAAGTTGCTTGTAAGACGGTCCCCCATTGGAGACGGTACTGTACACGTGCTGCAACCCAATGTCCTGAAGAGACGGATGGGGAGACTAAGGAGTACCAAATAGTGGTGCCATCCATTGCAAACCAGACACCCAGCTGTGGGAGCTGGAGAGGATGAATATTCAGATCCGCGTGATAAGGAGTCTCAAATCGAAGACGGCAATATAAAAGTGCTACAACCCAAGTGCCCTGAGGAAGGCTAATGGGGAGACTGAGGGCTACGAAATCATAGCGCCATGCACTGCAAACCCAGCTCCTACAGTGAGAACTGGGGAGGATGATTGTCCGGATCCGCATACCAAGCTGTTCTGTATTGTAGAGGAACCAGGGGGACGATTGTCCGGATCTGCGAGCCAAGCAGTCCTGTATTGGAGATCGGAACACTTAGGAACCGTCGCCATAAATGATGTTTCTCAAAACAGGAGGGGAACGTGGAGGTAACACCCCGCGTTGCCGCCTGTTGGTTTTGGGAGATCGGTACTCACAGGTACCGTCGCCCTCCATCTTTCAGTACTCGTTCCTCTTGTGGCTAGATGGCTTGTCTAGTCTCAATGGCGCTTGAAGCCACTACGGCTGCTCCATCGGTTATCATCTGCATTGTATGCTTAACTGACGTTCTAATGCATCCTCGCGAAGACTCTATCCTGGAGAGGAGGGAAAGTATCAGATGAATGTCTGAATCAACTTTCAAAAACAGTTCTTAGTTGAAGATTGGAATGTTGAGAAACCGTCGTCATAATGATGTCCCTCGGAGCAGGAGGGGTACGTGGAGGTAACACTCCGCGTTCCCGCCTGTTGTTGGTTTTGGGAGAGCGGTACGCATAGGTACCGTCGCCCTCTATCTCCCGTGGTGGTGGATGTGGACTCCAGTCGGCACTGGGAGGATATATGCGGTGTGAATGGGACATGTACATCTGAAGGAGCGCCTGGATTCCGTGATGAATCGTTTAACCTTTGTGCGGCCGTTTCCTTTCTGTGAATTAGTCCGTGAGACATAGGACTGTCCATGGATGGAGAAGGTACAAAAAGTGTTTGTTAATGGCCTGAATAGGGTAATAACCCTCGCCAAATGTGCGACATGTCCAGCAGGGTGAGCGTGGAAGATCAGGGCCCCAGTCTAGAGAGTAGATCTGACGGCCATTGGCTAAACCAGACAGCTTCCCCGCAATCTTTGACTTAAAATGCAAATAGAGTCTGTGGAGATTTGGTCGGGAGTCTCAAAACACAGATCTAGCCAGATATCCCTCTAAGGAAAGATTCAGCTAAGGGGTGGCTCCTGCGGAGAACACCATTACCACCATGATAAGTGGCCCTTGTAGTCAATATCCAGCTCCCTTACAAGTTTAGAGATATGACCAGGGAATACCAAGGCCAGGTATCCAACAACAGACAGCTGCCTAATATAGCATCCCGCTACAGGCAACGATGGTATGCACGCCTGAGGAGGTGTGCTGTCTGTTCCATGGTTGTCCACGGTGCAAATCGGACCGGTCTGAGTCGCACGTTGGGGTCTCGTCCCTGTACTGTGTCGTAGTATGGACGCAAACCTGCCCAGGTATGTATGGGGGGGAATGGTAAATCTTGTACTTGGTAAGAGTACGATTGTGGCAGTGAGGGTAGGAACTGCTGAAGTCAGAAAAATCACATATACTGAAGTTCCTGCAGCGACACCTACAATGAAGTGCCTGCAGTGACGCATATAATGAAGTGCCCGCTGTGACTGAGGTGCCTGCAGTGACACATATAATGAAAATGCCTGCAGTGACACATATAATGAAGCGCCTGCAGTGACACATATAATGAAGCGCCTGCAGTGACACATATAATGAAGCGTCTGCAGTGACACATATAATGAGGCTCCTGCAGTGACACATATAATGAGGCTCCTGCAGTGACACATATAGTGAAACTCCTGCAGTGACACCTATCATGAAGTGCCTGCAGTGACACATATATTGAAGCTCCTGCAGTGACACATATATTGAAGCTCCTGCAGTGACACAATAGTGAAGCTCCTGCAGTGACACATATAGTGAAGCTCTTGCAGTGACACATATAGTGAAGGTCCTGCAGTGACATATAATGAAGCTCCTGCAGTGACACTCCATACAGGGAATGAGGGGATGAGCCCAATGAGAATGCTGATATCCCTTAGACGTGTGGCCCTTGGAGGGGTCTCCGAGCACCAGGCTGAGAATCACCAGCCTGGCAACGTCCTTGGTGCCATAGTGTCCCTGGTGCAGAGCCACAGCTGCGGAAGCATAAGGGCACTTACCCTGCTTGCCACATTGTTGCACGTCCAGGGTCCGGTTACGTCCAGGTATACAGCGACGCCAGGTCGCCCAAGTCGGTGCCCCTCCGGGGGCCGAGTATACAGCGGCGCCATGTGCATTCCGGGAGGAAGTGGCGACCGCTGACATGGAGGGAAGTTGCGGGCCAGATCACAGGGCTCGCTGTGGATCACGCGATGCGCGAGAAGCGCGAAGAGACAACCGTTCCGCCCCCTTCTGACGCGTCCTGGGCGGGCTCCGCCTGAAATGCGCGTCACGCGAGGGGCGGAGAAAGGCGGGGACTATCGAGGCTAGGCCGAAGCCGGGGCCTGGAGTAATACGCGGCCCCGGCAAAGAGGGGAGGCCGGCGCGGAGGTCCCGACAGACCCGGGGGCAAAGGCAAAAACCAGATTGCTGCTGCACCGTGGGAGGAATCCCCGGATGCAGGGAGCCATCGGTGTCCGGGTCCTGTCGGGATGGAGGCCGGAGGTATGCGGCCGCTGGAAGGCATGTGGGAAGGGGACAAACAGGGCTCCAATGCCCTGGGTAAATGTGTACCTGAGGTTGGCTCCTCTACCCGGAGTCCCTGAGAGGGGAGACTGGGGAGGGCAATGTCCGTCCTGCGTGGAGGACAAGTGACCGGCCTGCTGCTGCCATCCAGAAATCGAAAGATAGTATCCTGAAGAGGAGAGTGAGATGAGACCTCCGTCCCTCAACCCAGGGCTCAGTATGAGGCCTGGGGAAGGCTGTTAATAAAGGAGTCTGCCTAAACCTTGGCCCAGGTTCTAAGATGAAGCTGGGAAGGAGATGATTAGGTTCTATAAACTCAGCCCATGTGGGGAGCTGAGAAAGATCCTTCTTTTTCTTATGGAGTTGTAGAAAAAAAGAGGGAGAAAAAGTAAAATCCTAATAAATCTATCTAAAAAAGGGAAAACAATAAAAGAGGTCTGCCTCCTAAGCGACACTAAGCAAAACTGGTGAGGCAGTGTCTGCCCCAGGGGTGTATGCTGAGTAGGAGGAGTCACGTTAACTCTTTTGCAGATTTTACTTAGTGTCGCCTCCTAGTGGACAGCAGCATAACACCCACGGTCTGTGTCCCCCAATGAGGCGAAGGAGAAACAGGGATTTGTGTGTACTCACCATAAAATCTTTTTCTCCGAGCTCATCATTGGGGGTCACAGGACCATGGGTGTAAGCTTTCCTGACACTAGGAGGCGACAGTAAGTAGAAATAAAACTTAAGTCCTCCACCCTGCAGTATACACCCATCCGCAGGCGTAGTTAATCAGTTTAGTACTAAAGCAGTAGGAGAACACGTTAACGTAATAAGGTACAAGAAGCATAAGCCATGGTTATGTGTAAACCATTGAAAGCTGTTAGGGCGGGGTGCTGTGTCCCCTAATGATGAGCTCGTAGAAAAGGATTTTATGGTGAGTACACAAAAATTCAGTTTCTCCTTCGCATCATTGGTGGACACAGGACCATGGGATGTCCTAAAGCAGTCCTTGGGTGGGAATTAGCTGAGTAGCGGTTGAGCATCATGCACCAGTCGCTTACAGATGTGCAACTGCCGCTTGCAAAATTTTTCTCCCTAGGCTTGCATCTGCAGAGGCCTGGGTGTGAATGTTGTAGTGTTTGGTGAAAGTATGCAGGCTGGACCAGGTTACGGCTTTGCAAACCTGAGCTGCCAAGTCCTGGTGTTGAATGGCCCATGAGGTGCCCACTGATCGAGCGGAGGGAGCGTTGATCCCTGCTGGGATTGGCCTGTTGTTGACGCAGTAGGACTCTTGGACTGCTGAGAGGATCCACCTTGCCAATGTGGATTTAAAAGGTCATCATTCCTTTCCTAGGTCTTCGGGAATGACGAACAGAGTTTCTGTTTTACGAAATGAGGCTGTTCGGGAGATGTAGCGTCTGAGGGTCCTTACTAGGTCCAAGGTATGAAGCTCTTTTTCAAAGCGGTATACTGGTGCCTGGCAAAAGGATGGTAGAACGATGTTCTCATTGAGGTGAAAGTGGGACTCCACCTTGGGGAAGAAGGACTGTGATTGATGGAGAACCACATTATCCTTGTTGAAGGATAGAAGGGGGGGATGACAGGATAGGGAAGCTAGTTTTGACATGCGCCTGATCAATGTGATTGTGACTAGGAAGGCGACTTTCCATGAAAGGTGGGATAGAAATACTTCTTGCAGTGGTTCAAACAGGGGCTCTTGTAGGGTGCCCAGAACTAAGTTTAGGACCAAGATGGCCACGGGTGTCTTGTAGGGGTGCCGCGTGTGCAAGACCCCTTGGATCAATGTTTTGACCTGTGGTTTGGTAGCAATCTTGCGTTGGAATAGTACGGTTAGGGCGGAGATTTGGCATTTGATAGAACTAAGTGACAGGCCAGAGTTAAGGCAGACTTGAAGGAGGTCCAGGATTGTAGAGATGGAAGATAGGAGTGGGTTACGGTTGCAGTCCTTGCACACCTGGAAAAAAGTCTTCCAAGTGCGGTGATAGATGGGCAAGGATGTTGGTTTGCGGGCATTAACCATGGTGGTTATGATCTTGTGAAAAACCTGCCTGGTTCAGGGCCCAGGATTCAATAGCCACACCGTTAAAGACATGACCCCCCCGAGTTCTGGTGGCAAATGGGGCCCTGGGTCAGCGAGAAGCCATTGAGAGGTTGTCGAATAGGCCAATTGCCTCTTGTGGGGGGTCGAGGTCTTGTAATATTGCGCGTAGGGAAGCTTTTGCGACTCACGCCGTCGCAAATGAGGGTGAGAGGGCTGCTCCTGAGGCTTCTAAGACCAAACGCGCTAGGTTATCTATTTGGCGGTCGTTGGGGTCTTTGATAGATGAGCTCTCTGAGAAAGTAAGGAGGGTTTGGCTAGCTAGGCACGATACTGGATGGTCGACGGCTGGTGCCTCAGCCCATTCTTTATGATGGTCTAACACGAAGGGACATTTAGCTTCGATAGGCCTGTGACCTGCGAAGCGCTTGTCTGGGCGCTCCCAATGTAGTCGGATTATGTCCCTAAAATCGGGGTGATTAGAGAAGACTCGACGAGAGCGTTTTGCCTTTTTAAAATGACACTGTGTGCTCCGGGGTGGTGGTAGGGTTGTCATTGACTTTTGTTAATGGCCTCGATGAGGCTGTCAACCATTGCCTGGGTGTCTGTCGTCTCTAGTTCCTGGGACGAATCTGGCTCTGAGAGTTACCCTTCAGAGAGTAACTCGGGCCGGTCGTCTGGTGACGGGGAGCGAGATGTCTCACTTATGGGTGACATGGTGGGAGAGTCTCCCTGGGACAAACTTGTATGGGTCCGTCTCCTGGATGCCCAGAGGGCTATAGACTGGGGATGTTCCCTGTCTGTTGAGCGATCCCCTTGTGAGCCTGGCGGGGGTGTGCGAGAGCGGTCTCGGTTGGTGGCACTGGCTGTAAGGGGAACGGGGAACGACTGCATTATGCTGGCTAATGAGTCTACTGATTGTGTCAGTGCCAGGGCCCACGCAGGGGTGTCAGACGTACTGGGTGCTGCATCAGTGGTAGGCTCCATGGGGCATTGGGGTTCGCAATTTAGGCAAAGTTGCGAAGCGTGTCCCAGTGGGAGTGCAGTCTGGCAGTTGGTACATGATGCATTGACCCCTGTGTGGGTTTTGTTATTTCTTTTGGCTGGTTTGGGATCATCCATAGTGTACCAAATTACAATGAAAAGTGGTACTGCAGTGTACTAAGCAGTTTCCTTTGTTGGCAAAAAGCAGACACTGGTCAGGGGGGGTGAGAAGCTGCAGGGAGGGGGGTCTCCTATTGGAGCTTACCCTGATCCTGTGTACCCTTCCTTGTGCAGTATGCTGAGGTGCTGGGCAGAGGAGCTTTCGCTTCAGAGGCACCGGAAGAAAAGGGCTGTGAAGTAGCTGTACACTGTGTTAGTGTGTGGGCTCCCTGCGGCCCCCCTTGGTGGAGGAGCACGGGGAGGGCCAGGTGCTGCATAGGGATCCACTTTGTACCTGGGGCTGATGCTGTGCCCCACATGTGGGTCCTTTGTCTCTTGAATTTCGCGCCGGTTTGGGGGCATGGTGATGGTGAGTGAGCCGTGGGCTGATTGGCCGGCGTGGCGTCATCAAGGGGCGCGTGTGAGAGCGCCCCTTGCCCTGCATCCTGATAGTGGGCGGTTTGCAGCCGGTGACGCGGCCGTGATTGGGCGTGCGTCACATGATCGCCCCGCGTCATTGCGGCAAGCTCGATGACACGGCCGGTCGGGGCTCGCCGCAGTTGGCCGCATTGGATACCAATCGCGGCTGGGCCAAAGGCCCAGACCGGGGCCTGGATTAGTGCGGGCTTCGGGAGAGGCACTGGGGCCCACAATACCCGAAGGCTGCGGTGCTGCTGTGAGCCATCCCGCCTCTAAGCCCCATGCTTTGGATGCGTCCCGGTCAAAAAATGAACTAAGCCGATATCTATACTTTTAGCGAACTAGGCGTAAAGCCCAATTCCAGGCCGTTCTGCAAAAAGTCCAATATATGAGCTATATTTGTATGAAAAGGATCCGAAGGATCTGTAGCACACCAGGAAACAAATCTCTTCCAGATCTTGCCATATATGGCATTCGTGACCGTTTTCCTACTCTTTTGTAAAGTAGAAATCACCCCGTCAGACAATTCTTTAGCACGCAGGATCCTGGCTTCAAGAACCAAGCCGCTAGGTTCAACCTCTGAAGGTTGGGATGAAGAATGGGCCCTTGGTGAAGCAGGTCGGACCTCAGAGGCAGAAAGGACAGGACCGTCAGGGTCAGACTCATCTGAGCGCTGTACCAGCTCTGTCCTGGCCAGAGAGGTGCCACCAGGATTGTGGGAATGTTTTCTCTTATGACCTTCTGCAAAGTCCTGGGAATGAGTGGAATCGGGGGAAATGCATAAGCAAGGGTGAACTCCCACAGATGGGAAAATGTGTCTACTCCCAGAAAATCCCCGGGTGGTGTCAAGGAGAAAAAGGCGTCCACCTTTGTATTGTGATGAGAGGCAAAGAGGTCCACCTCGGGACGATCCCATCTGGCTACCAGAGGTCCAAAGAGCTCTTGATGGAGACACCACTCCCCAGGATGGATGTCCCTCCTGCTGAGGAAGTCTGCCTGGACATTGTCAGACCCCCTCAGATGGACAGCACACAGGGACAAGAGATGTCTTTCTGCCCAGGAAAAAATCCTTGCAGAAATCGAGGCAAGGCTTGCGAATCTGGTACACCCTGATGACGGATATGGGCCACCGTGGTGATATTGTCCAAAAAGACCCGTACGTGGTGGCCCTGGAGCAAAGAGACTGCCGCCTTGATGGTCTCCTCCACCGCCTTCAACTCCCGAAAATTTGAGGATCTGGCGCTGATCTGAGGAAACCACCTGCCCTGGAAGTGGTGACCCACGATTGTGACACCCCAGACCCGTTTGCTTGCGTTCGTTGTGAGGGACTGGTCCCGAGCGACACCTTTCCAGAGGTTCTGAGGAGTCAGCCACCAGGTTAGGGAGGACCTCAAATGCCCGGGAGAGCCACCTCCCGTGAGAGGGAAGTTGATGACTTGTCCCAGGAAGACAGGAGATGTGTCTGCAGAACTCTGGTGTACGCTTGAGCCCAAGGAACCGCCTGGATGCAGGCCGTCAAGGACCCCAGCGCCGACATGTCCCGCAGGGAAGGACGACGCTGATCCCTGAACCTGGAGAGCTTCTGCACAAGCTCCTGCCGATGGTCGGTCGGCAAGAAGGAAGCCTGCTGGGATGACTCGAGGAGAACACCAAGGAACTGTTTCTGTGCTGCTGGAGTCATGTCGGATTTCTCCAAACTCGGAATCCATCCCAGAGAACGCAGGACCTGTAGCGTGGTAGAGACAGCCTGGGTCAGTTGCGGCAACGACGGTGCTAGAATCAGAAAATCGTCGAGGTAAAAGACAATATAGATCCCCTGTCCTCTGAGGAAGAAGACTACCTCTGACATCAGTTTTGAGAACACCTGAGGGGCAGAGGAGAGCCTGAAAGGCGGGAATACTGTACAGTAATATTGTACTGAAAATGGAATACATTCTGGCCCCTCGAGACCGCAAACCGGAGGTATTGGCGGTGTGCTGGATGGATGGGGACATGGTAATATGCATCCCTTAGATCAAGTGTGGCCATTACACAATCCTGTCCGATCAAAGGAATAGCGATCCTGACAGCTCCATCTTGAACCAGTGGTAAGACCATGGATCGGTTCAAAGGTTTCAGATTTATGATAATCCTGTAGGAACCTGATTTTTTTTTTTACCGTGAAGAGGAATGAATAAGCCCTGCCTTCTTCCTGGGGAAGGGCACGAGATATGACACCAGACTCTAAAAGGTACCTTTACACGCCGCCACTGTGCCTAGCAACAGGTATCCACCGCACGTGCACGTTTTTAACGGTGGATACCGATCGCTAATGCCGCATATAGACGCCGCCATTGAGTTGTCCACTGAAGATATCTGTGTTCCCCGGAAGTGCCGACAGATCCTGCGGCTTACTTCCTGTTGAATACCTTCCCTGCTTTACACGCCGTTACCACAAAGGAATATGGGCGTACATCTTTCGCGCCGCAAGTACATAGGCGTGACAGAGTTGTGTATTCCGTGACGCTCGTACGCTGATTGGACAACGCAAAAGCATCATGTATGGCCAGCCTGCGCAGGAAGGCTGGCTAATACATGACGCCATTGCAATTGTGTATTGTGAATGGTCAGCTCTTTAAATATAGCTCCCTGTGAAGGGACAGCCAATGGTTACACAGTAGCCCCTACCAATGATCGCTGATGGGGTGTGGTATCCATGACGCTGTGGCACGCCCCTGTGAAATCACTAGGCGACGCAACATCCATGCCTGTGCCCCGTTTAGACGCCACTACCATGGCAATTGTGCCTTTGTGTTGCCTTGGGTTTTTGAGCACGGCTCAGCAACAGGTATCTGAGTCAACTGCAGGACACAGGAAGGAATTTCCCCATTTACACGCCGCCATTTCGTAGCAATTTCATGGCAACAGGCATAAATATCCCCAATGCCAGGCAGTTGCTACCTTTCAGTGGTGGCGTGTAAAGGTACCTTAAGAGAGTCTGAAGACCCTGCCATAAAAAGTCTTGAAGATTTCGTTAGAGAAGGGAGGTTATCCGTAGACACCGTGTTGGGTAGGACTCAAACTCTATCCTTAACCCATCTTGAATGGTGCGAAGCAGTCAGTGATTGGTAGTGATGACTCGCCACCTGGGAAGAAAGTTTGAGAGCTGACCTCCCACCCTGTGGGAGTCACTGCTTGTCTGGCTGCTGCTGATGGTGGGGGACAAGGATATTCTTCCCTTTGCCCCCTTTCGGGTAACTCCACCGTCCTGTTTTCCTTTGCCCCTGTAAGAAGAGGTATGTTCACGGAAAGGATGAAGAAAAAAAAAACCCGCTTCCTCGCAGTTCTCTGTTCCGGGAAAGATTTATTTTTATCAGTGGACCTGCTCGAGAATATCATCGTGGGCTGGCCCGAACAAAAGTTCCTCTTTGAAGGAGATGGAACAAAGCCTGACTTTGGAAATGATATCCCCATTTCAAAGCTTCAGCCAAAGAGCCCTCCTGGCTGAGTTAGAAAGAGCCGCAGAACAAGCAGCGACCCTGACTGACTCCCTAGAGGCAACAGCAAGGATACCTGTTGCCTTCTGCAGTAGGGAGTGAGAATCAAGGATCTCCTCCATAGAGGTACTCTAAAGGTACCGTCACACGAGGCAATTTTGCAAGCAATTTCACTGGCAATTTGCTGGTTGCAGTGAAATCATGGATACATGGTTCTGATTTGTTGCCGTGTAGAAATGGAACCATGTATCCATGATTTCACTGCAACCAGCAAATTGCCAGTGAAATTGCTTGCAAAATTGCCGCGTGTGACGGTACCTTAAGAGATATAGTCTTCTAACTGGAGAAGCCAGCGAGAGAGGGACCTGGCCACACAGGTTGCAGCGATATTTGTCTGAGGAAGTATTCCAGGTCTTTCTAAGAAGACCCTCAATTTTACAGTCCATGGGGTCTTTCAGTTGCGAGGAATCCTCAAATGGGAGGCCGTCTTCTTCACAACTCTAGACACCTGAACATCCACTTTTGGGAGTTCCCACTTGGAGCATTCACCATCAAGGGAAAACCTATGCCTCAGCTCCGATGGAACACAGGCGCTTCTCTGGAGATTCCCATTCATGCATGATCAGGTTCAGAATGTTATCATGAATGGGAAATCCCTTGCGGGTCTTAGCTTTTAGACCCCAAACATCTTCATCCTAGATAGAGGGAGAGACCTCCACCTCCTCCACCCCCATGGTAGTGCGCACCATATCAAGGAGTTCCTCCATATCATCCAAGGAAAAGAAGTACCGTATGTCTTCTTATCCGACCCTGAGGAAGCTTTAGGCTCCTCCAAATTCCCCAAAGCCTCAGGATCGTAAGAAACCACCTCGCCTGACTCAGACGTGGGGTCCTCAAGGACTACCTTCGTCTTCTTTGCTGGAGGAGTTTTAATTAGGGGTGGCGGATGAGACATAGATGACACGGACGACTGGACCTCCTGCCTAATAAGGGACTTGATATTGTCCAATAGGGACGGCTATTCAGCACGAAGGTTGTTATCAGTGCAGGGTTGGCACAATTTCTTTGTGCGAAGCAGGCAATTTGATAGTTCAGATGCCACATTTCCGTGTAGAAGTCATCTCCTTGTCCTTCCTGGGGCCAGAAGCTTTGTCTCCCTAAAGGCCCAGTTAAAGTAAAAAAATAGGGGGGGGAACAAGAGGCGCAATAGTGCCCTATCACTAGTGACACTAATGTATGCGGTGGGTATGAATTCACTCACCTAGCACAGTTGTGAGACCCACAACTGGTGTAAAAGCATTTGGCATTAAATGCAGCTGCTGCAGGACTTCCACCTTCCACATGCACGTGGGAATCATCCAGAAGTTACCTCAGGGGAAATGGTGTATCAGTGTCCGCGCTGCTGAAATCCCAAGAAAACGATCCGGAAACCATATGTAGGTTGCATCAATCATCCATTTATTTCTTTTCCTATGCGTTTCAACACTGTCCTAGTTGATATCCCTGAGGAAGACACTAGGACAGTGTTGAAACGCGTAGGAAAAGAAATAAATGGATGATTGATGCAACCTACATATGGTTTCCGGATCGTTTTCTTGGGATTTCAGCAGCGTGGACACTGATACACCATTTCCCCTGAGGTAACTTAAAGGCCCAGTTACACACACAGATAATTGTACAGAGACTGTTGCAGTGAAATCATGGACACATTGTTCCATTTTGTGGCTGTGTGCAAATGGAAGAATGTGTCCATGATTTCACTGCAACCAGAGATCTGCAAACAATCTCTACACAATTATCTGTGTGTAACTGGGCCTTAACAGAGAGAGAAAGGACCCTGTAAGGCACCAGAAAATCCCACACACAGAGGGAATGGGGGACCCTATCCTGCTACTCACAGAAGGGGGATGAGCGCTGGGTTCTGCAGATGCAGGCACAGGGACTTTGTCACTCTCCATGCCGGACTAAGTGTCTCCAAGTACTAACCAGGCCCAACCCAGCTAATCCTCTTCGATCAGAACGAGATCAGAAGAGTTCAGGGTGGTATGGCTGAAGGAAAGCCCACAGCACCTGGTATTCCTAGCAGACAAACAAACAGACACCTACTGGTCCTACCTGAGAATGAAGCCAGACCGAGCTGTTATCAGCTGGGTCCTCAGTGCCTTACTTGGCTCCTCCATTGGGTCCAGCAGAGGCAACCGCCGCACAGAAGCCCAGGGCACTCAGAATGGCCGTGGAGAACGCCAGCCTGCCGGCCACCAGTGTGCTGCCCAAAGCGGAAGTGACGCAGTAACCTCCGTGACGTCACTTCCGATGCGTGCGCACCAGCGGCCGCCGGCGTGCAGGGAGGAGAAGCAGTGCTCTGCTTTGCACCACCAGGAGAGCATAGGAGGAGTGGGAAGGAAGTTCCCGGAATCACATGCCCCTGTGTGGAGACGGGAGCGGCACCACCAGGTGGGAGAGCCGAAGCCCCCTGACCACAGCTGCCCAGTAAATGGAAGTTACAAGTGCTCCTAGTCACCGGCCACAGGCAGCACCGAAAGAAACCTCTTCATGCCCCATAGGGGAAAGGAAAAACGCAGGTGGGTGCAGTAAGGGGTTTCCTGTCCCCTATTTAGGGCAGGGAGGCAACCTCCGTTCTGCTGTCGTGGAAGGTGACTAAAGAAATAAGCAGTCACACAGCCCCAAATCCTGAAAAATGAGAACGCTAAGGGTCTGGAAAAAAATGCACAAAAGTGCAAATCTGTTAAACATAACAGAAAGAAATCTTCAGCACTTACTCCTGCAGATCTGCAGCAGAGGACTTCCAATTGGGACCTCAGATCATCAGCAGGTAGCTCAGACTATGCAGCCGCTTTCAGACTTTAGGATGCACTCACATGCAGCGTTTTTGCGGCCACGTTTTTAGCGCCTGTAAAAAAATGCGGTTCGCACACGTGTGTATGTGTGTGTGTGTCCACACATGGCCCCGCCCTTTCATAGCTACACCACTTCATTGATGTAATTGGATCCACCCCCTCTGGTTAGCCCCTTCCCTTTATTATTGTGATGTCACAATAGAATGAATAAAATTTTAAAGGAACACCGCACACTCCAAAGTTTTCAAAGTGAAGTTGTGTATTTATTCATGGTGCATATAGACAGTATTTGCGATAGGACTTGACGTTTCGACCACGTCCCGTGGTCTTTATCAAAATATCGCTGTGAAAAACACAAAAAATAGTGCAGTGAATATACAATATTTACAAAAATCTACAAGAATTTACATACAGTATAAGTGTTGTGTGTGTTCAACACTCCATGAGTTACATAGATCTGTCATACAATTTATTTGATTTAGAGAGTATACTATAGAGGTTATTCCATAAGTAATCCAGATGGAAGTGGGAATGAGGTTATTAATGAGCAACTCTAAGTGGTTGGAGAGATAGAGATTTCATTTATTAGTGATGTGTAACCAGTGTCAGGATTGATATAAATGTTACCTGTCTAATCTTATAGGGATATATTGCACCCAGGGGAACTCACAGGTCCTGTATTGGTTAGTCGGTGCTTTAGTTGCTCTCTGGTGGTGGTGGTTCTCTGTTAATAAATAGCTTCATAGTAAATGCAGAGCATATATCATTATCAGGTTTTCAGATGTTAGGATAATTACCTTTAGAGATGTATATATCACATATATCTCAATAGGGGATGTATTATTCTGCTCTGTGCCCCCAGAGAGTGCACATTTTCAGGTATGGGCCCGTGGTTAGAATATGTCCCTAATGATGGGGAAATGTACAAGATGTTAAGAGGTAACTCTTCATATACTTAGCTTATGGTGGGCTACATTGGTGGTTCAGTGGACTTGCCTCCTGTTCAGGGATCCGCCAGCGCGTCGGCTATGACTAGTGTTAAGCTGGGAGTCGCGGCTCTTTATCCGCCCTTCCCGGTCAGCTGACCGGAAGTGACGCGCTGTCTCGCGCGTGCTCAGTGAGCGCCGCTTCCTTGGAAACAGTAACCATAAGCCCGGCATTATAGAGCGGTTGTACTGCGCGTGCGCGGCTCGTCCTGCGTTTTAACTGAGGGATAGATCAGCTAGCTTGGTGGTGTATATTAACTGTCCAGTGGGGATTATATTGTTCTAGTGAACAACCCTATTTAGGGGTCTGCTGAATATATGTATTGGAGTGCTGTTGTGTAGGTCGAGGACACAAATCTCTATATTAGACAGTTATGCAGGTTGCAAAGTGTCATATACCAACAAGATATGGGTTTTTTCTCATGGTTAGTGTCCATATACAGGTTACAGTACACAGGCAAGTGTATATATACAGGTTACAATACACAGGCAAAGGAGGTCCAAACCCTTGTCAATAGTATATGCTTCACTAATAACATATATTACAAAGTGAAGCATATACTATTGACAAGGGTTTGGACCTCCTTTGCCTGTGTATTGTAACCTGTATATATACACTTGCCTGTGTACTGTAACCTGTATATGGACACTAACCATGAGAAAAAACCCATATCTTGTTGGTATATGACACTTTGCAACCTGCATAACTGTCTAATATAGAGATTTGTGTCCTCGACCTACACAACATCACAGCATTCCAATACATATATTCAACAGACCCCTAAATAGGGTTGTTCACTAGAACAATATAATCCCCACTGGACAGTTAATATACACCACCAAGCTAGCTGATCTATCCCTCAGTTAAAACGCAGGACGAGCAGCGCACGCGCAGTACAACCGCTCTATAATGCCGGGCTTATGGTTACTGTTTCCAAGGAAGCGGCGCTCACTGAGCACGCGCGAGACAGCGCGTCACTTCCGGTCAGCTGACCGGGAAGGGCGGATAAAGAGCCGCGACTCCCGGCTTACCACTAGTCATAGCCAAAGCGCTGGACGCGCTGGCGGATCCCTGAACAGGAGGCAAGTCCACTGAACCACCAATGTAGCCCACCATAAGCTAAGTATATGAAGAGTTACCTCTTAACATCTTGTACATTTCCCCATCATTAGGGACATATTCTAACCACGGGCCCATACCTGAAAATGTGCACTCTCTGGGGGCACAGAGCAGAATAATACATCCCCTATTGAGATATATGTGATATATACATCTCTAAAGGTAATTATCCTAACATCTGAAAACCTGATAATGATATATGCTCTGCATTTACTATGAAGCTATTTATTAACAGAGAACCACCACCACCAGAGAGCAACTAAAGCACCGACTAACCAATACAGGACCTGTGAGTTCCCCTGGGTGCAATATATCCCTATAAGATTAGACAGGTAACATTTATATCAATCCTGACACTGGTTACACATCACTAATAAATGAAATCTCTATCTCTCCAACCACTTAGAGTTGCTCATTAATAACCTCATTCCCACTTCCATCTGGATTACTTATGGAATAACCTCTATAGTATACTCTCTAAATCAAATAAATTGTATGACAGATCTATGTAACTCATGGAGTGTTGAACACACACAACACTTATACTGTATGTAAATTCTTGTAGATTTTTGTAAATATTGTATATTCACTGCACTATTTTTTGTGTTTTTCATAGCGATATTTTGATAAAGACCACGGGACGTGGTCGAAACGTCAAGTCCTATCGCAAATACTGTCTATATGCACCATGAATAAATACACAACTTCACTTTGAAAACTTTGGAGTGTGCGGTGTTCCTTTAAAACTTTGTTGGTATCGGGACCCAAGGGCCCCCTACACAAGCACCTCTACTACGTCCAACGGGTGTGCTCGCCAATCACTATTACTACAATAGAATGAATAGCCTATGTGCACACACACGACAGTGCAGTGCGCTCTTATATTATAACAACACAAAGGACAGCACAGTGTACTCAGGTACAATAACAACACAAAGGACAGCATAGTATCCTTCTCCAGGATAATAACACACACGATGGCACAGTGTGCTCCTCCGACATAACACACAGGACAGCGCAGCGCTCTCCTCCTGTATAATAATAACACACAGGACGGCGCAGTGCTCTCCTCCTGTATAATAATAACACACAGGACGGCGCAGTGCTCTCCTCCTGTATAATAATAAAACACACAGGACGGCGCAGTGCTCTCCTCCTGTATAATAATAATAACACACAGGACGGCGCAGTGCTCTCCTCCTGTATAATAATAACACACAGGACGGGCAGTGCTCTCCTCCTGTATAATATAATAACACACAGGACGGTGCAGTGCTCTCCTCCTGTATAATATAAAGCACAGGACGGTGCAGTGCTCTCCTCCTGTATAATAATAACACACAGGACAGTGCAGTGCTCTCCTCCTGTATAATAATAACCACAGGACGGTGCAGTGCTCTCCTCCTGTATAATAATAACACACAGGACGGTGCAGTGCTCTCCTCCTGTATAATAATAATACACAGGACGGCTGCAGTGCTCTCCTCCTGTATAATAATAATCACACAGGACGGTGCAGTGCTCTCCTCCTGTATAATAATAACACACAGGACGGGCATGCTCTCCTCCTGTATAATAATAATAACTAACACACAGGACGGTGCAGTGCTCTCCTCCTGTATAATAATAATAACACACAGGACGGTGCAGTGCTCTCCTCCTGTATAATAATAATAACACACAGGACGGTGCAGTGCTCTCCTCCTGTATAAAAATAATAACACACAGGACGGTGCAGTGCTCTCCTCCTGTATAATAATAATAACACACAGGATTGGCAGTGCTCTCCTCCTGTATAATAATAAAACACACAGGACGGTGCAGTGCTCTCCTCCTGTATAATAATAATAACACACAGGACGGTGCAGTGCTCTCCTCCTGTATAATAATAATAACACACAGGACGGTGCAGTGCTCTCCTCCTGTATAATAATAATAACACACAGGACGGTGCAGTGCTCTCCTCCTGTATAATAATAATAACACACAGGACGGTGCAGTGCTCTCCTCCTGTATAATAATAATAACACACAGGACGGTGCAGTGCTCTCCTCCTGTTATAATATATAACACACAGGACGGTGCAGTGCTCTCCTCCTGTATAATAATAATAACACACAGGACGGTGCAGTGCTCTCCTCCTGTATAATAATAATAATAACACACAGGACGGTGCAGTGCTCTCCTCCTGTATAATATAATAATAATAATAACACACAGGACGGTGCAGTGCTCTCCTCCTGTATAATAATAATAACACACAGGACGGTGCAGTGCTCTCCTCCTGTATATAATATAATAATAACACACAGGACGGTGCAGTGCTCTCCTCCTGTATAATAATAATAACACACAGGACGGTGCAGTGCTCTCCTCCTGTATAATAAATATAATAACACACAGGACGGTGCAGTGCTCTCCTCCTGTTAATAATAATAACACACAGGACGGTGCAGTGCTCTCCTCCTGTATAATAATAATAACACACAGGACGGTGCAGTGCTCTCCTCCTGTATAATAATAATAATAACACACAGGACGGTGCAGTGCTCTCCTCCTGTATAATAATAATAACACACAGGACGGTGCAGTGCTCTCCTTCTGTATAATATAACACACAGGACGGTGCAGTGCTCTCCTCCTGTATAATAATAACACACAGGACGGTGCAGCGCTCTCCTCCTGTATAATAATAACACACAGGACGGTGCAGCGCTCTCCTCCTGTATAATAATAACACACAGGACGGTGCAGCGCTCTCCTCCTGTATAATAAAACACACAGGACGGTGCAGTGCTCTCCTCCTGTATAATATAATAATAATAACACACAGGACGGTGCAGGGCTCTCCTCCTGTATAATAATAATAATAACACACAGGACGGTGCAGTGCTCTCCTCCTGTATAATAATAATAACACACAGGACGGTGCAGCGCTCTCCTCCTGTATAATAATAATAACACACAGGACGGTGCAGTGCTCTCCTCCTGTATAATAATAATAACACACAGGACGGTGCAGTGCTCTCCTCCTGTATAATAATATAATAACACACAGGACGGTGCAGTGCTCTCCTCCTGTATAATAATAATAACACACAGGACGGGCAGTGCTCTCCTCCTGTATAATAATAATAACACACAGGACGGTGCAGTGCTCTCCTCCTGTATAATAATAAACACACAGGACTGGTGCAGTGCTCTCCTCCTGTATAATAATAATAACACACAGGACGGTGCAGTGCTCTCCTCCTGTATAATAATAATAACACACAGGACGGTGCAGTGCTCTCCTCCTGTTATAATATAACACACAGGACGGTGCAGTGCTCTCCTCCTGTTATAATAATAATAACACACAGGACGGTGCAGTGCTCTCCTCCTGTATAATAATAAAACACACAGGACGGTGCAGTGCTCTCCTCCTGTATAATAATAATACACACACAGGACGGTGCAGTGCTCTCCTCCTGTATAATAATAATAACACACAGGACGGTGCAGTGCTCTCCTCCTGTATAATAATAATAACACACAGGACGGTGCAGTGCTCTCCTCCTGTATAATAATAATAACACACAGGACGGTGCAGTGCTCTCCTCCTGTATAATAATAATAATAACACACAGGACGGTGCAGTGCTCTCCTCCTGTATAATAATAATAATAACACACAGGACAGTGCAGTGCTCTCCTCCTGTATAATAATAATAACACACAGGACGGTGCAGTGCTCTCCTCCTGTATAATAATAATAACACACAGGACGGTGCAGTGCTCTCCTCCTGTATAATAATAATAATAATAATAACACACAGGACGGCGCAGTGCTCTCCTCTCTCTCCCTCCGTGTGTCCTGGTGTTTTGATGACCAGCGACAACTCTGGTAAACACCAACATTAATACCAGTAATATGTATGACATAGAAATTCTGGGGATGTTGTGACTCTTTTTCACCGTATGTTGAAGCACTTACACTTTACTATGTATATGCGTCAGCATGCTATGTTGATGTAAATGTACTCAGCTACGTAGTTTATATATTGTAATCTGACTACATAGTCTGTATTATGATGTGCAATATGTGCTCTGTAATCTATGGAATTGGAGCTGGATATTAATCACCATTGTATTTGTCACTGTAAAATCTTGTGATTTGTGTATACAGCCTTCAGCACTGGTGCACTTTACACCTCCTCCCATCATCCTTTGTCCTTGTTCTGCAAAGTAATACATTTCTCTCTATCTATATAATGAAGCTTGTACTCCTTTCTTCTGTATTATATGATACTGCCCATTACCTCAGTGCTCTCTCGCTCCTCTCTGTGACCAAGGCTTCCTCATGCCTCCACCATGGCTGTTCTAGCTCAGTCAGACGATACACCGTGCAGAATGATGGGAGATGTAGTCTACACTCGTGTGTGGTACGCACCTTTCAGCTGTCGACACACAGACCGGAAGTGGCGTCAGAGCGGCCAGGAAATCTCGGTGTCAGAAGGCCGTCACGTGTGCTGTGTAAGGAGCTGGTCCTCTCCTTGTCAGAGGAGGCCGACAGCAGCTCTATAATAGCGAGTCCTTACACTGCGCCCCCTAGCGATCAAATCCTGTGTCTATACGTAATAATGAGAAGCCTCCAACAGGCAGCAGCTATGTGCAGACGCCGAGAAGTTTATCTAAGGCCACGTGCATACGCTGAGTATTTGATGAGTTTTTTACCTCAGGATTTGTAGACAAAACCAGGAATGGAGCAATCATAGGAAAAGTCTAATGGTGTCTTTACACGTCCCGATATCGGCGTCCAACTCCGACCAAAAGTCATGTGGTTCGTGCGTTGGACCCGATATCGTTCGTGTGTTGTATGGTATAAATGACCAATACGATGCTCGAACGATGTCAAACTGATATCGGGGATCGAATGAGCGTGCAATTCCATGGGCCGATATTGGATGGAGGTTGGAGCCGGATCGTGCTGTGTAAACACCCAACTACAATGTGCAGTACAACGTCCCCTATTCTCTCCATGTTAAATAGTCGTTCCTGGGTCGGCCGTACAAGGGGGGCGTAGACATCGTAGAGACGTATGCCGATATCGCGCTGTGTAACATCTCCAATGCGATGTTGGAATTCTGCCCAGAAAAAGCGCGCTCCCGCGCCGTTGGATACAATATCGGACCGACGTTGGGACGTGTAAACCCACCATCATAGAAACAAGTGCTCCACTTCTGTATTTAATTATCCACTCCTGGTTTTGGCAAATGCTCAGCATGTGCATGTGGCCTAAATCCACACCTTGTGGTAGAAAAATCGCAGATTTTAGACATCTTTGGTATGGAAATAGTTCAGAAGAGAGCTCTGTGTTTCTTAAGGCCACTTCACACACACAGATATCTGAGTCCAATATCTGAACAGATCTCTGGTTGCAGTGAAATCATGGATACATTGTTCCATTTTGTGGCTGTGTACAACATGGAGCAATGTATCCATGATTTCACTGCAACCAGAGATCTGTTCAGATATTGGACTCAGATATCTGTGTGTGTGAAGTGGCCTTTAAGGCTATGTGCTCATGTGGAGCCCACTGGGACAGGGTACTCGGTGCCGGACCGGTGTACTACTGGGGGATGTCACGGCGGTCCTGGTCCGGACCGTGTCCCGGGCCCGCACAATAAAATGAGGGGGGGTTATTTACAGGGGATTTGTCAGTTGTGACGCCACCCACTATATGCGGCCAGTAATGGGGCCGCTGCTGCTGCAGAACTTCCGGGGATGATGGGATAGCAGCTTGGATAGAATAGTTCCTGTGGGCAGAACTGGGTTCCCCGGGGCAGTGGTAGTAGTAGTTAAAGTCTGTGAGGATAGTTATTGATGCTGCAGGAGAGTAGGGGTAGCAGTAGAGATGATGAGAGTAGAGGTAATCGCAGCATATGAGGGCAAGTGGGGCTTCAGTATAAGGATCACTCACACTCACGGTTTCTGTTGTTTTCCAAGTCTTTACTTGCAGATGGTAGATCACACAATATCGTCCACGGAGTCTGTACCAGGTTGCTCTCACCCTGACCACCTTGGCTTCCTACTTAAGCGCTGTGTGTGGCCCTGCTGCTGCTTGTAGCTATACTGCTGGCCCTGTCTCTGCTCACGGGTACCAATCTGCTGGGCAACTTGAGTCCTCTGTGTCACTGACTCCTCCGTGTTGCTTTGCTATGGTGCTGTGAAGATGGTGGACCTTCACTATGCCGGTGTTTACTGTCCTGTCTGTCTCAGGCACAGCTTTGGATCCGGTATCCATCTAAAGCGCCTCCCCGGGGCCAAGTTTTTGGGGTAACTCTTTATCCCGGGTATGTTCCTCTGTCTCCTCTCCTCAGACCTCTCAGGACCTCCACTTCTACTTGGCTCTGCTCCTGCTCCAGACTCAAACTAAACTCTCCTCTGAACTGAACTAACTGTCACTCTTGCTCTGTGGTAAACAACTTAGCTCCTCCCACTAGTGCAGGTGCCACCTAAGCTCCTCCCACTTTCTAGTGTAGTGTTGTGTGGGGGTTAAACCTGTGTTGATGTTTCTGTGGCACATTAACCCTTGGGGTGCCACATTCACAGTCCAGAGGATGTGCGTGTTGGATGCAGCCAGGGCCACAGAAATCATTAGCCAAGTTGCTCTGGTGGCAGGGGAGCGGCGCCCCGCACATAGCGGCTTCCTGGCAGCTGCTTGCCGCTGCCTGTCTCCACAATTGCAGGTATATGCACACAACGCCTCCCTGCTCCTTGCCCCCACCACCACTGATAGCACCCAATTCCCCCGCTGCTCGTCACTACCGCCGCGGTAATGACTGACAACACCCATCCCCCCAGCTCTTTACTCCCACCACCGGCACTGACAGCATCCCCCCTCCCCCGCTCTTTACTCCCGCCGCCGGCACTGATAGCACACCCAACCCCCCCAACTCCGCTCCTCACTACCGCCACGGCACTGACAGCACTCCCCCTTTACTCCCGCCGCCGGCACTGATAGCACCCCGTCCAAAACGCTGCGTATACTGATCATGTCCGCATACCCTAACACCAAGTGAATGGGTTGAAGGGCTGGAAAACTCTGAAAAATCTGCTGCAATAATGAACATGTTACAGACTTTTCTACAGCAAAATCTGCACCTTTTCTGCAGCAAAAAAAAAATGCATTGTGGGCACAACACTTTAGAATTCTCATATATTTTGTTGGCTTGCATATTTCAGACAAATCTGCACCATTTCTGGTTCAATATCTGCAACACAAACGCTGCAAAATACCCAGTGTGGGCACAGGGCCTTAATAATACAAAGAAATATCCTCAGAAAATGACACAAAAGCCAAACCTCAGCAGGCTCTGTGGAAAGAAACAAGGCCAATACTGTGTCGTACCACACCCAAAATAGGTCTCAAAATGATGTGGCAAAGCCAGCCTTAAAGGTGCCATTACACGCTAGGATATCGTTAACAATATCCTTAGAACGATCACGTGACAGTGATCGTTCCGACATTGTTACTGCGTTGTCACACACAAGGATATAGTTAACGATATCCCATTCGGCAACGCACTAGTTAAATAGGAGAGCAAGGACAGAACGATCTTTTAAAGCGTCAGGAATAGGAGAATTTTGAACGAGATCTTTCAAAAATGTGTCACACTGAACGATGTAGCTTCTTCACAGTTCCTTAATTGGACGACGAACGATAGATTTGAGGTCAGGATCACATTTTTGTGATGACCATTCCAACGATTTTTTCATCCTACATCGTTCGTTTACACGCAAGGATACACTAACGATGTCGTTGGAACGGTCACAAATCCGTGACATTTGAAGGATATCATTAATGATATCCTAGCGTGTGAATCGGCCTTTAGTTGCAGCTAACCAGCCTGAAAGCCAGTTAGTAGTGTTGTTTCCACACCCGGGTGGACTTATTTATTTTTGTGCAATATTCTTCTCGGTCAAGTTCCACCACAGTGATCTCACAGCCATTATGGCCAAACAGCAACGTGTAGGACATGTACCTGCACGTGGTGTGAGCTCGGTTATTGTACACCCACACCAATTTTAGAACAAATTCAGGCAACTTCATCTTCGAGAAAACAGAAAGAGTGAAGTGAACAGAAAGAGTGAAGTGAATTATTGTAAATTATGTAATTAATATATAATAACAATGGAATTATTGCAAATCGACAATAATTTAAAAAAAAAAAAAAAAAAAAAGAGAGACATTATAACAAAAAGAATACCAGTGTCTGATCTGCCAGGATTCTAATGCAGGCAGAGCCAGCTATTTGCTATCAATTCTTGTATTCTATCCTCAGTGTTATGGTCTGTGCAAGTTGCCTCTCTAGTTCTGGAGTTGTGGCATTTAGCGCCGGGATAATCCCAGTATAGGGCTTTCCTTGCCAGTTGCTCCTGGGGAGTTTGGTGTCTCATCCTAGGGGGTCCTCTCTCTCGGACATCCTACCTTTATCTTTTAATAAAGAGCTCGGTTTCTTTAAGAAGTCACTCTACTGTCTCTTCCTGTCTTAAGGTTTCAGCAACGAAATAGCCGATTAGTAGTCCAGAGAGGCTACTCTGCACTCCATGCCCCTGGGGTGTTACAGTTTTGCCCAGGCCATGGACTCCGCTGATCTCCGATTCTCGGCCCAGAGAGAACTGGCTGAGCTTCGACAGAGCCAGGATCAGCTATTGACCTACATGCAAACCTTCGATGTCCATCTGAATAATCGACAGGCTCCCAAACTGCCTACGCAACTACGGAACAATCCCATCGTGTCTAATCTGAAGGAGTTTCTGGACACCTTTTGCAAAATTTTTGATGAACCTGGTCGGGTGACATCTGCCATGTCTAACTTCAGCCTTCAAAGGGCTCTCTCACAGTTGTCAATAGGCCATCGAATTCCGCATCCTAGCTTCAGAGGTCCAGTGGACCAACGAGCCTCTGGTCAGGGCCTTCAATGAGTGCCAAGATTAAGGACAATTGGTGTAGGTCCAGGCTCCGATAGGGCTATACTGTGATCTGTGAGGCTGAAGTAGGGAGGTGAGCCGACTCTCGGCCCCTACTCTTTATGGGCCTCCTCTCCTGCCATCACCTTAGGGCCCCATCTCTTACTCTTGAGTGGGCCCTTCTCCTGTCCATCACCGCTGCGGCCCACAGCCACCACGAGAGAAGGGGGCTGGCCTTGGCCAGACTGACATCTTTAGTGTGTCAGTCTCGACCAGGTTTGTACTGTGCATGTGTCACACTTAATGGGTGAAATACAGGGAACAAGGAAACAGGAGTGGTGAGGAGGGCAAATGAGATTCAGGGAGCTATCTGACCTGTACACTGGGTCCCTGGCTCGCCCTCTCATCTGAGTACCTTGTCCGAGTCACAACCCTTCCTTAAGCTCCTTAAAATCTCTAAGGCTGAAGCCCTGCTCACCCAGGATCAGTAGTACCGACAGCAATTCCCTAAGGCTAAGGAATCTCCTGGAATGATCAGGAAGATTTACAGCATTGGGTCTTCACACTCAGTTGTCAAATATTTATGATTATTCTTCAGAATGGGAGAGGAGGATTAAGAGGTAAAGGTAAGCGAATGGAGACTAATGGGTATCCAGACATCTCGATAACACTTATAAAAAAGGTTTCTGGATTTTTAATGCAGCTGTATATGGATTAAAACTTCCAATGTTTTCTTTAAAGCTAAATATACAGTCAATTCGATCTCACAAAAGATTCTTTCCATGCAGGAAACATTATGAATTAAATTGTTTCATTATAAATGTCTGTCATTAATATATTTTTAGAAATGAAACCTGGTCTTCTAGTCTATAGGTTTTTCCCTAATAGCAACGTTAAACTCGTATACACTATGGGTAGAGACTCTCTGTGTCAGGACTCGTATAGTTGGAGGTTCTAACTTCCTCCATCTGGCTGCAATTATGACTCTAGCAGTAAGTAATATGTGTGATATGATGAATCTTAGTTTTGGGGAAGGGATTCCACTCCCAAGGAAAGAATCGCCAGGTGGGGGGAGAGAGAAATATAGAGCCCAGAGATTTTAAATATGAGGTCTTTCACTTCACTCCAAAAATTTGTCAACTTCGGACAGAACCAAAAGATATGATCCCAACTATCCCAGTTGGGATAAAGATCCCAACTGATGGCACCCTCTCCAGCAATCAGGTGAGGATGTAGGGTCAATACGATGGAGTCTAATTGGGGTCCAGTACCATCTCGATAACACTATAAAAAAGGTTTCCTGGATTGTAATGCAGCCTGTATTGGAGTAGGAAACTTCCAATGTTTTCTTTAAAACTTTACAGTCAATTGCGATCCCCAATTCTTCCTCCCATGCAGAAACATATGATAAATGTTTCATTATAAAGTCGTCATTAAATATTTTATAGAAAGAACCTGTCTTCCAGTCTGAAGGTTTGATGGGGCTATCAATCAAATCGTGAATAAAAGTCGGGAGAGACCAGTTTAAGTCCTTTTTAGAAATAAATTTGTCTATCTTTCTCCACTTGGTCATTTCCTCCAAAGATAGGGTAAATTGTTTTGAAGGTAGAAGAAAGGTTTTAAAGTATTATCCATATATATGTCACTAATGTATGTAATTCCTTGATTCTTCCAAGATGTGAGATCAAGATTTGTTATAAGAGACTCCAGGGTTTCTAACAGGATCTTATTGGAGACAGAAGACTCATAGATTTTGCTCATCGGCCGAAGCAATTCTTTCCATGTCGATATAAAAAATATGGAAGGCTTCACGAATTTGCATGTCATCCTTGCGCAGGGGCCATGTTAATCTTCTCTGTATCATTCTAATTTTAGTATATGTGCTGCCGAAGCGAGCACTTCACAGCTCAGTGACCTAGAAGAGACTTAAGGGTACCTTTACACGCCGCTACTGGCGGGTGGGTAGAACCAGCTACAGTCTACAAATGTAGCTTGTAGCGGCAAAATACCCCGTAGTAGCGGCGTGTGAAGACGGTAGGAGGCACCCGGCAACAGATGCATCTGTTCCGAGCACTGCCCTGAAACAGGTGGCTACACAGGCGATTGTAGCGAGCTGTATCGGTGTGAAAAGAAGCAACAGAAGGGATGTGTCGACACCAGGCTATGTACCTGGTATGTAGCTGGGGCGTGACACAGGCTCCGGGATACCGCCCCCCTTCAGCGATCATTGGTGGAAGCTCCTGCGTTACGATTGGTAGTCACTGCATAGGGCGGCATATTTAAGGAGCTGACCAGTCACACACTACCACAATTGCGATCGAGGCGTCTATGTAATTAAACAGGGGCCCCCTGCGATGCACCAGGCGCCAACTCATTTGAGGTATTCTTGCTTTGTCCTATCACGGGGGGTGTTGACGGACCTGCCGTCCGTTGTATATCCACCACAGATTGTGGCACGCAAACTAGATGTATGCTGATCCCTGACTGTCAGCACCAGGTTTCACGCTCCATATTAGCTTAGGTTGGTAACGGTGTGTAAAATGTGAGGTGAAAAATGATGGTCAGCGTACAGCAAGGAAGGTGACTTGATAAAAGGACTAACCCGCGCGGTCATGTTCGCATTTCCTGGTTTTCGGTAACGAGATAGTGGTGTAGTTGCGTGTACGCAGGCGCATCCGCCTCTGCGCACAGATCATCATATTGGGGATGTGATACATGGAGTGCGCACGGTGTCCATCTCGCCCGTCAAGGCGCAGCACGCGTGCGACCTGCCCCATTATAAAGATAGGAGCTGGCGGCCGCTGCGGTCACATTGTGGATCCCCTCTGCAGAACGCTGCGGAGGGGTCCGCAAATGTGAACCCAGCTTTAAGAAGACAATGGTCTGCATCAGTTGTGCAAAGGATCAGTGGATGACCCCTACGGAATAATGGCTCAGAAATAAGGCGGTCAAGGGCCGTTGATAATATCACATTTAATCGGTAAAATATTGGTTAAGGAATCAGGCAACAGGATGGTGAGGAGGGCGAAGGGATTTAGGAGAGCTAATCTGACCCTTAGACTGGGGGTTCCTGGCTCGCCCTACTCTCGGAGGTACGCACTTTCGTCTTCACAGATTAGTGACCTAGAGGAGACTAATTATATCAATGACATGAGTTTTAGGAAGGGGAAGATATTTATAGGCCAGGGGAGGAGATTCCAGATGACTAACACTAAGGGTATGTGCACATCAGTCGGTTCTGCATCTTTGCAGACCGACCGGGAACCGGTGGAGACTGGCAGAAACTGAGTTTTCTGCACTCGCCAGTGTCCCTGGTTTTGTTAGCGATTTGCTAACGTTTTGCGATTGCTTTACTAGCGGTCGGACAGCGTGTTCCTGGCGTTTTCCCCGGCGTGTTTCTTAGCGATTTCCAGACTGGTCTTTGCTGCACTTGTTCAGCTGGACCCGCTGGAAAAACGCTAAAAAGAAGTCGCTTGCTCTATCTTTGAGAACCGGTCGGAAACCGGTGAATAAACTGAAATCGTCAAGAAGAAAAACGTTGTAATGTACATGTCACGGGTGGCACGGATGACAGGGTGGAGGCCACGCGCAGACGATCCCAGCGGGTGGCCCACCAGCCATAATGGGGGAGGATGGTCCGTCTCTTTCAGGGGCATTTACCTTCTGTGTAGATGGAGAGAGGGTGTGATGGGATCTCGCTGTTATGGGGGGACGGCTGTGGAGGTCTTGTGCTCGGTCTGGTTTTATCCACCAATATGGTGGGTCACTAGGACCCAGCAGATTCATTCCACCTTTATAAGGAGGTTCATTACCCTTCCTCGGTGCAGGTGATAGTTCCTTGTGCACTCATTATCCTTGCTCCAGCAGACGCTGAGGTTGTGGAGGTTGCTGAGTTCTGCTGTCAGATAAGTGTTTCCTTTTCCCTAATGTCTGTCTTCCCTGGTGTTTGTCTTTAGTTGATAGTGGAGGGGTCTAGTGAACCTCTCCATCTGATCCTTAGATAAGATAGTGCTAGGATCAGAGAGGGACGAGGTTCGTGGTCGGCGACAGTTGAGGAGACTGTATAGGGACGTTAGGGCAGACAGGGTCAGCTCTAGGAAGTCTAGGGGTTACCGTCTCCTTCTTGTGCCCTTAGCGTTAGGGACTCCTTATTCCCCCCCCCGTCGTTATCCTACGCTGGGTGTCTTCCCTACTCCCAGCGTGACATTATCACCTGCCAGTAACTGTAAGTGAAGGAAGGGGAGGATTCGATTTTTTTCCTTTTCCTTATGGATCCTGTGTCTGCTTTGGCCCAGCAGCTGCAGACCTTGTCTTTAGAGGTTGCGGACCTTCGGTCGGCTCTACTGGGACCACAACCACAAAATGGTGTCTTGGGGAATCAAGCAGTGGGTCCGGCCAGACCGGAACCTAAGGTTGCCCTCCCTGACAGGTTTTCAGGAGGCAGAGATAAATTCACTGTGTTCAAAGAGGCCTGTAAATTATACTTCAGGCTTAGGCCGTATTCTACTGGTGACGAGCAGCAGCGGGTAGGAATTATTATATCATTGCTGCAGGGGGATCCCCAATCCTGGGCTTTCTCTCTGCCACAGGACTCTACTTGTCTCCAGTCTGTGGATGGATTTTTTGACGCCTTAGGCCTCATATATGATGACCCTGACCGTGTCTCTCTGGCTGAATCCAAATTGCGCCATCTCCACCAGGGGACTCGGTCAGCGGAATCATATTGTTCTGAGTTCCGCAGGTGGGCTATGGACACGAAGTGGAACGATCCGGCTCTCAGGAGTCATTTTTGCCAGGGTCTTTCGGAAAGACTGAAGGATGCCCTGGCAGTGTATGAGACCCCTCCGTCCCTGGAGGCAGCTATGTCGTTGGCTATTCGCATGGATAGACGCCTCCAGGAGCGGAGGGGTAGACCTCCGGCAACTGGGAGCCCTTCTCGTGGTGGTTCCTCGTTGCCGGGTGGTCACTCGGAGGGCGAGTCATTTCTCCCGAGGGGGAGGAACCTATGCAACTTGGAGGAGCGGCGGCCTCGAGGCTCTCCTCCGGTGCCTCCGGGGCAGGGGGAAGGGGGTCTGTTTTTTTTGTGGGAAAGGAGACCATTTTATCGGGGCCTGTCCCTACGCTCCGAAACGGACTGGGGTGCCGGGACCTCATGTGTCTATGGGGGGTGTGGGGGTAGTCGAGCGGGAGGTGTGTGTATCCTCCGTTTGTACTTCCCATTTTCTCCTGAGTGCAGAGGTGGCGCTAGAGAGCAAAACGGAAGGCATTTCTGTGTTTGTGGACAGTGGTGCGGGGGTCAGCATGGTGGATGCTCGTTTCGTACACGCTCATGGGCTTAACCGCTGTTTATTGTCTCGCCCCATCCGTATCTATGCCATCGACTCAGCACCGCTTGCTCAGGGTAGTCTCACACATATCGTACATAACATTAAGTTAACGGTTGGATCCCAACATCAGGAGACGTTATCTTGCTATGTCTTAGACGGTCTCCCCGCTCCCATTGTCCTGGGCTTGCCATGGTTGATTAAACATAATCCCGTAGTGGATTGGCAGTCCAGGGACATTGTGGAATGGAGTGATTATTGTTCGGAGAATTGTTTGGCTACATCCTTTTCGGTGGTATCTGCTGAATCTCTGCCCCCATTCCTATCGGAGTATGAGGATGTGTTCTCAGAGAAGGGGTGCCGAGACTTGCCCCCTCATCGGGCATATGATTGCCCTATCAACCTCGTTCCCGGAGCTAAACTGCCCAAAGCTAGGATGTTTACTATATCTGGTCCCGAAAGACAAGCAATGAAGGATTTCATTGCTGAAAGTCTAGAGACGGGTCACATTAGGCCCTCCACGTCGCCGGTTGCGGCTGGTTTCTTTTTTGTGAAAAAGAAGGATGGGGGCCTCCGTCCTTGTTTGGATTTTCGGGAATTGAATCGGATTACTGTCCGTGATCCATACCCCCTCCCTCTGATCCCTGATTTGTTTAGTCAGGTTGTGGGTGCTAAATGGTTCTCCAAGTTGGATTTGAGGGGGGCCTACAACCTGATTAGGGTCAGAGAGGGGGATGAATGGAAAACTGCATTCAATACCCCGGACGGCCATTTTGAAAGTCTCGTGATGCCGTTCGGGCTCACTAACGCCCCTGCGGTTTTCCAACATTTTGTCAATGATATTTTCCATCATTTGGTGGGTAGATTTGTAGTTGTTTACTTGGACGATATCTTGATCTATTCTCCCGATATGGAGACGCATCAGTCCTATGTCAAACAGGTGTTGCAGGTCTTACGGGACAACAAACTGTACGCCAAACTCGAGAAATGTGTTTTCGCCGTTCAGGAGGTTCGTTTTTTGGGGTACCTCCTGTCGCCGTTGGGTTTCCGGATGGATCCGGAAAAGGTCCGGGCGGTGCTGGACTGGGAGCGGCCGGACAATCTACGGGCATTGCAACGTTTTTTGGGGTTTACCAATTTTTACCGTAAATTTATTAAGAACTATTCGGTACTGGTGACGCCTCTAACGGACATGACTAGGAAGGGGACGGATTTTTCTGAGTGGTCTGATTCTGCTCGCCAGGCTTTCTCCTCCCTGAAGCGTTGTTTTGCTTCCGCGCCTGTTCTTTGTCAGCCCGATCTTTCTCAGCCCTTCGTTGTGGAGGTGGATGCGTCTGAGGTGGGGGTGGGGGCTGTGTTGTCGCAGGGGCCTTCGCCTGGGAGATGGGTGCCCTGTGCGTTCTTCTCCAAGAAGTTGTCGTCGGCCGAGAGGAACTATGATGTGGGTAATAGGGAGCTCTTGGCTATTAAGTTGGCTTTTGAGGAATGGCGGCACTGGCTGGAGGGGGCTGTCCATCCCGTCACGGTTATTACCGACCATAAGAACCTGTCTTACCTTGAGTCCGCCAGGCGTCTCAATCCCCGGCAGGCCAGGTGGTCTTTGTTTTTCACGAGATTTAATTTTACCGTCACCTACCGTCCGGGGGTTCAGAATGTGAAGGCGGATGCATTATCGCGTAGTTTTCCGGGTGGTAGTACTCATGAGAGTCCCGTCCCCATCTTGCAGGAGGGGGTGGTTGTTTCTGCCCTTTGCCCTGATCTAGAGGGGGAGGTGTTGAAGGTTCAGGGGGGCGCCCCTGCCTCCTGTCCTTCTGGGAGGCTTTTTGTGCCGTTCTCTTTGCGTCTCAGGGTGCTGTCGGAACATCACGACTCTGTACTGGCGGGGCATCCGGGCGGTAGGGCCACTTTCGATCTCTTGTCTCGTCGCTTTTGGTGGCCGGGGTTGAGGAAGGACGTAGCGGAATTCGTATCCGCCTGTGGTGTGTGTGCACGTGCTAAGGTTCCGCATACCCGTCCGTCTGGGTCTCTCGTGCCATTGTCTATTCCTGAGAGGCCATGGACACATTTGTCAATGGATTTTATCACCGATCTTCCGGCGTCGGCGGGTAAGACGGTGGTACTGGTAGTAGTAGATAGATTCAGTAAGATGGTTCGCTTTGTGGCACTGCCTGCACTTCCTAATGCTCGGACTCTGGCACAGGTGTTTGTAAGTGAAATCGTGAAGCTTCATGGGGTTCCCTCTGATGTGGTTTCTGATCGCGGTACTCAGTTCGTCTCCAAATTTTGGAAGGCTTTTTGTACACGTTTGGGGATTACGTTGTCCTTTTCTTCTGCTTTTCATCCGCAGTCTAATGGTCAAACCGAACGTGTGAATCAGAATTTGGAGACTTACCTGAGGTGTTTTGTCTCTGACCATCAGGAGACTTGGGCAAGCTATTTGCCCTTGGCCGAATTTGCCCTTAATAATCGCCTTCAGGAGTCCACTGGCAAGTCGCCGTTTTTCGGTGCATATGGGTTTCATCCTCAGTTTGGTACTTTTAGTGGTACGAGTCCTTCCGGAGTTCCGGAAGAGGACCGTTTTACCTCGTCCCTCTCCTCGGTTTGGCGGAGTGTGCAGCGTAGCTTGAAGCTCTTAGGTGACAGGTACAAACGTATGGCTGACAGGAAGCGTGCGCCAGGTCCGGACCTATGTGTGAATGACTACGTGTGGTTATCTACCAAGAATGTGAAGTTGAAGGTGCCCTCTTGGAAGTTGGGGCCCAGGTTTATCAGCCCCTATAGGATAACCGCCGTTATCAATCCCGTGGCGTTTCGTCTCGCGTTGCCTCCTGCTCTTAAGATTCACGATGTGTTTCACAGGTCGCTCCTCAAGCCGTATGTGCCATCATCCAACCCGTCTCCTTTGCCTCCTGAGCCCATCTGTGTGGCGGGGAATCTGGAATTCGAGATCTCGAGGGTGGTTGATTCTCGCATGTTGCGCCGTTCTCTTCAGTATTTAGTGCACTGGAGGGGGTACGGTCCTGAGGAGCGGATGTGGGTGCCGGCGTCGGAGGTGTCCGCCGCGAGGCTGGTCCGCGCTTTTCACCGTTCCCATCCGGATAAGCCTGGTCCTGAGTGTCCGGGGGCCACTCGTAGGAGGGGGGGTACTGTCACGGGTGGCACGGATGACAGGGTGGAGGCCACGCGCAGACGATCCCAGCGGGTGGCCCACCAGCCATAATGGGGGAGGATGGTCCGTCTCTTTCAGGGGCATTTACCTTCTGTGTAGATGGAGAGAGGGTGTGATGGGATCTCGCTGTTATGGGGGGACGGCTGTGGAGGTCTTGTGCTCGGTCTGGTTTTATCCACCAATATGGTGGGTCACTAGGACCCAGCAGATTCCTTCCACCTTTATAAGGAGGTTCATTACCCTTCCTCGGTGCAGGTGATAGTTCCTTGTGCACTCATTATCCTTGCTCCAGCAGACGCTGAGGTTGTGGAGGTTGCTGAGTTCTGCTGTCAGATAAGTGTTTCCTTTTCCCTAATGTCTGTCTTCCCTGGTGTTTGTCTTTAGTTGATAGTGGAGGGGTCTAGTGAACCTCTCCATCTGATCCTTAGATAAGATAGTGCTAGGATCAGAGAGGGACGAGGTTCGTGGTCGGCGACAGTTGAGGAGACTGTATAGGGACGTTAGGGCAGACAGGGTCAGCTCTAGGAAGTCTAGGGGTTACCGTCTCCTTCTTGTGCCCTTAGCGTTAGGGACTCCTTATTCCCCCCCCCCGTCGTTATCCTACGCTGGGTGTCTTCCCTACTCCAGCGTGACATTACACAGCGTTTTCTAAACTCCATTGACTATCATGTTAATCCTACCGGTGGGTAGGATTAACATAAATTAACATAAAACTCAGCGGGAACCGCCGACGGAAAACGTGCAAAACCAGCCCACAAACCGACTGATGTGCACATACCCTTAAGCTTCACATCATCCAGCACCTAGACAACTAGCAAAGAATACTGCAGCAGAACTGACATTAAGTCATAGGGTTTAGATAGAGTGCAGATAGTCAGCGCATATCAGCGTGTGATAGCATGCACCCAATGGGCTACATGCACAGTACAAACCGGAAGTGACAGCAGAGAGCGGTCGCCAGCAGAATGTGAAGGACGGAGCTGCTGGTGATGGTGAGTATGATGTATGTCTGTGTCTGTCTGGGTGTGTCTGTATTCAGTGGGTACAGAAAGTATTCAGACCCCTTTAAATTTTTGGCTCTTTGTTTCATTGCAGCCATTTGGTAAATTCAAAAATCATTTTTGTTCTCATTAATGTACACTCTGCACCCATTTTGACTGAAAAAAGACAAATGTAGATATTTGTGGAAATGTATTAAAAAAGGAAAATTGAAATATCACATTGTCATAAGTATTCAGACCCTTTGCTCAATATTGAGTAGAAGCACCATTTTGAGCTAGTACAGCCATGAATCTTCTTGGAAATCATGCAACAAGTTTTTCACACCTGGATTTGGGGATCCGCTGCCATTATTCCTTGCAGAACCTCTCCAGTTTTGTCAGGTTCGATGGTGAATGTTGGTGGACAGCCATTTTTAGGTCTTTCCAGAGATGCTCAATTGGGTTTAGGTCAGGGCTCTGGCTGGGTCAGTCAAGAATGATGACAGCATTGTTCTGAACCCATTCCTTTGTTATTTTGGCTGTGTGCTTAGGGTCATTGTCTTGTTGGAAGGTGAACCGTCGGCCAAGTCTGAGATCCAGAGCACTCTGGAAGAGCTTAGCCGCAGTGATCTTGGGGTTCTTCTTAACCTCTCTCACCAAGGCTCTTCTCCCATGATTTCTCAGTCTGGCTCGACCACCAGGTCTAGCAAGACTTCTTGTGGTCCCAAACATCTTCCATTTAAGGATTATTTAAGGCCACTGTGCTCTTAGGAACCTTAAGTACTGTGGAAATTCTTTTGTAACCTTGGCCAGATCTGTGCCTTGTCTCTGAACTCTTTGGGCAGTTCCTTTGATCGCATGATTCTCTTTGGTCTGACACGCACTATTAAGATAAGATAAGATAAGATAAGATAAGATAAACTTTATTGATCCCGGAGGAAATTACAGTATTACAGCAGCAGAACAAAGATCAAGAACATTACACACTTTACAAAATAAGTCTATATGGACAGCAGATGCGGGTAGACTGGTACATGTACTTCACCTATTCCCCCATACCCTTAGAACGTCACTTAGTCTTGGGACGCTTTACACTTATACATTTGTTAAACATCCCCACAGCTGTCGGAACAAACGATTTACTGTATCTTTCCTTTTTACACATTAGTTGGATTAGACGCTTGCTGAATGTGCTCTTCTGCTTCGCAAACAGTTCAGAGAGCGGGTGTGTATTGTTGCTCATTATAGCCTTGCATTTCTTATTAATTCTATCCTCTAATACCTCTTCGAAAGTCCTAAGTTGTAGACCCACTGCCGCACTAGCCTTCTTGATAAGTTTATTCAGCTTATTAGCGTCAGCTGTGCGCACACTACTACCCCAGCATATTATTGCAGCAAAGATTGCACTCGCCACAATAGATTGGTAGAACATTTCAAGCATTTTGCTACACACATCAAACGACCTTAACTTCCTTAGAAAGTAAAGTCTACTCATCCCTTTCTTGCAAACCTTCTCCATATCGCACCTCCAATCAAGCTTGTTGTCCAGGTGAACCCCCAAATATTTGAAATTCTCCACCATCTCCACATCCTGACCATCAATAGTGGTAGGTAAGTAATCTTTCATGCACCTTCCATAACTCAACACCAACTCCCTGGTTTTCTTTACGTTGAGTTCTAAATGGTTAGCCTGGCTCCAGTCAACAAAGTCCAAAACCACCCTTCTGTATTCCTCCTCCCCCCGGCCTCTCTCAATACCTCCGACTATCACTGAGTCATCAGAGTACTTCTGAAGGTGACAAAGGTCTGGTTTATACTGAAAATCACCTGTGTATAACGTAAAAAGGAATGGCGACAGCACCGTTCCCTGAGGGGCTCCAACACTGCTCCAAACAGTATCTGATACGGCCGCCCCAACCTTACGAACTGTGGCCTGTCCGACAGGTAATCAATGATCCAATTCACTAGTCCCTCACCAACCGCCATTTCAACCAGCTTTTTACGTAATAATAGTGGCTGTAAGGTGTTGAATGCACAGGAGAAATCGAAGAACATGGCACGCACAGTGGTTCCATCATTGTCCAAAAAGGAATGTACTGTTTGTAGCAGATACGCTACAGCATCGTCCACCCCCAGACTCTGTCGAGACGCAAACTGAAGGGGGTCCGTAAAGCAGACACCCTCGGACACAAGTAGACAAGTACAATTCTCTCCAAGGACTTCATCGCATGCGATGTTAAGGCCACCGGTCTATAGTCGTTATGGGAGCTCGGGAAGGTAGTCTTGGGAACCGGCACCAGGCAAGAAGTCTTCCATAGAACTGGTACTCTCTGTGATTGTAAGCTCCAGTTAAACAGGTGCTGGAAGACAGTGCACAACTGATTTGCACACACTCTGAGGACATGTGGACAGATACCATCAGGCCCTGCTGCTTTACCCATGACCAGCTTACTAAACTGTTCCCTCACATCATTTTTGGAGATCAAGAAAGTCTCTAACTCCCTCCCCCCAGTTGATATTGCTTGTCGCTCCCCCGCCCTCTCCCCTGTTGACATCGCACATTTATTGTTCAATCTGTTGAAAAACTCATTCATTTCGTTAGCCATGATCAGCCCCCCACCCCCCTGATCTGACCTTGCCTTAAACCCAGTCAATAGCTTCATTACAGCCCACACTTCTCTGGAGTTGTTGTGTGACAATTTATTTTTCAATTTAATTCTGAATGCTTCACGGGCAATCTTAATTTTCCCCTTTAAGTCTCGCTGTACAATTTTCATTTCCTCCTTGTCCTTCCTTTTAAAAGCTTTTTTTTCCTGTTTAGTAGATGTTTCAATTCTTTTGTAATCCAAGGCTTATTGTTAGCGTAACACCGAATCTCCTGAATAGGTACAATATTGTCAGTACAAAAGTTGATGTAATCAGTAACTCTCCCGGTAACCTCATTAACATCATCATTAGGTTCCCTGGCACATAACACCTCCCAGTCTGTGCAATCAAAGCAGTCTTGTAACCCCTTCTCTGCTGCCGGAGACCACTTCCTTATCTGTTTAATTGTCGCTGGTTGTCTGCAGACAACTGGTTGATAGGCTGGAGACAATAGTACGAGGTTGTGATCAGATTTCCCCAGGGGGGGCAATGCAGATGATGAGTAAGCATCCTTAACACTGGCATAGAGGAGATCCAATATATAATTGTCCCGTGTAGGACATTTGACATATTGATAGAACTTTGGTAATGAGATCTTGGCTCGATTAAAAGCCCCAGAAATGACAGCTAGAGAGTTAGGGTGTTTCGTCTGAAGCCGGGCAATCACCCCAGACAGTACTTCCCCAGCTGCCTCTGGATTTGCAGATGGTGGTATATACGACACCACTGCAATAACAAGAGAGAATTCTCTAGGCAGATAGTAAGGCCTGAGGCCCACTGCTAATAGTTCAATGTTTGGGCAACAATGTCTCTCCTTTACTGTTACATGCCCCTGATTACACCATCTGTTGTTAATGTAAAGTATTACTCCTCCGCCCTTCTTCTTACCGCACTTCACTCTGTCCCTGTCAGCCTGAACCATTTGAAACCCTGGTACACTTGAACCTGGGACGTCCTCATGCAACCAGGTTTCTGTGAAGCACATGAGACTGCATTCCCTGAACTCCTTCTGGGTCTTACTCAGAGCCAGCAGTTCATCCGACTTGTTACCAAGCGATTGTACATTACCCATGATGATGGATGGGACCGCAGGTTTAAACCTTCTCCTCCAGGACTTGATCTTCTTGCCTGCTCTGCAACCTCTGAAAGGTCTCCTCATTTCCCGTGGAACATGTGGTATTGCAACTGCTGGAGAAGACTTTGTCTGGCGCAGTTCCAGAAGACGACTCCTTGAATACACTACTCGTTTAGCGAGAGACCTAGGGACAACCATCCGATCAGTGATTCCATCCATCCCACGAGGCCTCTCGCTGGCATATTGTATACGGTGCTCACCGCCGAGCACATATGGCTGTATCACTGACACAGGCTGTGGGCAACAGCATACATCCATCGGTAGTATTAGCTGAGATGGACCATATTGCGTACCCCAAAGTGGCCATGCCAGCAGGGGACTTGTGAGTGGTAGTGGAGGATCCAGGTGAAAACCATATGCTGTGTGCCCAGCAGCAGTAGAAAGTGTGGGGTGTGCTGCATTTTCCATCCCACAGCAGACCAGCGTGCAGGAACGTCGCAATCCACGAGATGAAAACATTGCATATATCCAAGGTTGAAATGAGAGGTCCAGAAAGACATCAGGAAAGGTACAAAGACTGTAGCAAAACTGTAACAAACAAAATGATAGCTGCTGCAATG